>JAUZST010069743.1:0-48336 GCA_034779995.1 Parotocinclus haroldoi | reverse complement strand
CTTCGCTCACAGGGAGCAGGACTTCTTTCAGTACCTAGAATTAAAAAAGTAACAGTGGGGTGGAAAGCTTTCTCATACTTGCCCCCCCCCCCAGCTATGGAATAAACTTTAGTTAGAGATTCCAAATTTTTAAGTCTAGGCTAAAAATATTCTCAGGCTTTTGGTAAGATTTAGACTATGACGCATGGCTCGGGTTGGCTCTTGCCTCTTGGCTATGTTAACTTCTGGTTCTCTCCTTTTAGCTAAGCTGCTATAGTTAATGCTGCCGAAGTTTTCATGCTGCACATAGAATCAGTGATTGATTATAGACTCTGTGCTCCTAACCCATAAGTAACTACATTACACATCATACAGATCCGATATTCCGGTATCAGTTCCAGCTCCACACATCTAGATGTTCTTCCAGCCCAGCATCACTCCACTGGTCTTCATCAACAGAAACCAGTCCCTCCATCGTTTGGACATTAGGAGACGATTTCCTTCCAAGGTCCTCCCACTGAGGACTCATTTTATAATCTATTTTGATATAATTTAGTTTCTTTTTTAACTACTAATTTAAATTGTATTATTGGTTTGTTATTTGATTTAATTGTTATTTACCTATAATTTAGCTATAATTTAATATACTTAATAAGTATTTATTTAATTAACATTTAGGCCATCCATGGAGGTCAGGTCCCCAGTTCAGTCTTGGTCGTCCCAAGCTTTCTTCCTACCATTTTCAGGGAGTTTTCCCCTGCCACTGTCGCCCTAGGCTTGCTCAACTTGGGACTGGCCTTTTAAGATAATAGGCCTTTTGTAACAATATAATATTTTAAATCTGCTTTGAGACATTGTAAAAAGCGCTATATAAATACATTTGAATTGAATTGATTTAATTAGTAATCTATTAACAGGCAAAAGAAAGCTGCTTTTGAGTGTGTGCGTGCGTGTGTGTGTGTGGCCTAGTGGTTAAGGTGCTGGACTATGGACCAGACGGTCCAAAGTTAAAATCCCACAATTGCTTGGATTGGAAGACGCTCTGTAGGAGGGCATCTGCTAAGTGACATAAACGTAAATTCAAATCCTAACAGTCTCTCTTTACAACTTAGTGAAGACACACACCTTGCAAACAGATGCTCATAATGTAAAAGATATTTATTCTAATGCTTATCCGATTTGAGTTAGTGTGTGTGTGTGTGTGTGTGTTTAACTAAGTGTGTGTGAGTGAGTGTGTATGTTATTTTCACATTATTTTCATCTACTTTATTTTAAAATCTAAAAATAAATGGTGATGTTTTGGCACGTGTAATGCCATCATAAGTAAAAGGCCACTATGGTCACATCACTCACAAACATTCACAAAGAGACACATCACAGATGGCGGTTTAGAATCAGGCTCTGGAACGTTCTCCCATTCATTCAATGGACAACCCTGTGTGCTTCTGTGTTCTGTGTTGTGAGCATGTAGGCGTGTCTGCTTCCACCTTCCTACACCGTTTGTGACACCGTGCATGTTTCAGATTTAGGGTATCATCATGTTATGTCATGTATTTGTTTTTTTTTTTTTTTCTATTTTTCACTTAAAATGTGAGTGATGTAGCAGTAAACTTTTAATGTTCCCAAGGCTCTTTTAAAACATATCAGCACGGCTGTGTCATGTGACCCAATAGAAAATTCCAGCTTGAGCTTTTGCTCCTTTCTCTTTGCATTCCTTTTTTAGCATCTACCTCTCTAAAATTATTTTGGACACCGCTTGGCTTAAGATAAACATGACTTATAATGTCGGAAAATCGGGAATTGCCAGATTTTCTGATGTTTACGTCCTCTTGGCCATCCAGAGTGGTGACAAAAAAGGCAAAGGAGGTCGTGTGATGTCCCTCCGTCACCATTAGCGTCTCATGAGGCCTTGCTGACTCAGTTTCGTACAGTCAGTGGGCGGCCATTGGTCATTATTCATTGATGGTCGACTGGACACTCGAAAATTCTAATCTTTTATCACTGTGTGCATCCTTCAACAATTTAGCTGGTAAAGTCGCCTTGAACAAGTCTAGACTGACCGAGGCAGAGGGCAGAGTCTTAACTGTGGAAGACTCTATGGGCACACATGACAAGTGATTGAGTGCGATAAACAAGAAGTTTGCTTTCTTTCCTACACAGATATAGAAGTGAGTTTTCGAGCTGCAATGCAAAAATGGCAGGTCGTACATGAAGGGATTTAGCCCTGATTTTATGAAGATCTGTGTACTGATCTCCTTAGGAGACGTTGTGAATTTGATGAGGTGAGGAAAGGATTTGCTTATCCTGTGAAGCTCTGGTGTGTTCATTATTGGAAGATTCGTCTGTTTTCATTGACTGCAGCAGCCAAGGACTTTTTGGAACTGCCCCATCGTTTGGGGATGGGACTCATAAGGCGTGGGAAGGGATGTTTGTTTCTTTTTTCAAACATCTTTGATGTTTGTGTTAAAAAGCACTCAAAGCCATGGAAATTTTCAGGTTGGCACTTTACATCGCAGCTATATCTTTTTTTTTTACTGCTATTAATTTTACTTATGTTTATAACTTGGAATGTTTGGGGCATGTTATCAAAAGCAAAAAGATTTGAACTTTTCTTAAAAGACAGAGAGCATTGGTTGTCATGATACAAGAAAAGATCTGTCAGATCTTGAGCACCCAAAACTTAAAAGAGACTGAGTGGGACATGTCTACTCATGTCAACTCAAATCTGAAGAAACATATCTTAAACAATATCTGATGTGATTGTGTTATTTAACAACAATTAAAACAACAGGTTTTCAGCTAAAGAGGGAACAAAATGAGAGAGCTATTACACCCTAAAAATGCTGATGGCTGTCACGTGTGATTCTGCGGCTATAAACATCTCCTTTAAAAACTTTTATCAACCTCTTTATAAGTCAGAGAATACGGCACAGGAAACACATCTTCTTTCTTTCCTTAACAAATTCCTGCCATATCTGATGAAGACAGGGTCGATTTGAATGTGCCCTTCTCTCTTAACAAGGTTTTTGACAGGGTAATAAATCCCCTGGCCTAGATTATTATTGCATGGTAAACATGGTTCAATACCAGAAACTTTGTAAAATGGCATCAATATGTTTAATTTTGAAGAGAGGTAAAGATCCCTTGGACTGTACTTCTTATTAATTATCAATTAACCCTTAAAACCTGATTTATACTAATATTTTAGGTATTAAAGTGGGTACAGAAGAACACAGAATATCTCTCTATGCTGACAATGTTTTGCTATTTATTTCTAACCCGGCTCAATCACTTCCTGTAATATTGCATAATATTGATCAATACAGTCAACTTTCTGGCTACAAAATTTATTTTTCATAATCCACGCCTTTGCCGCTGAACATCCCCAAACATGCAGCTATACTATTATTCAGCTCAGATTAAACATATTCTTAGCTGGTGCGCCAATAAAACTCCCTCCCTGTGGGTTAACATGGAATTCAGGCCTTGCTCTCCCATTCCACTATGCTTTTACCATATATTAATAACATGGAAAAATTTCAATAAGTTACTGACTCTTTCGCTGTAAGTAGTTAAAAAATACCTAAAGATGATGGAATTATTCGGTTTTTTTGTCTGTTTCCAGCTGGAGTTATGTTGTCTTTTTCTGAAATCATGGATTTTTATAGATACCTCCAACTATGACATTTTATTAAGTCTCTTTTAGATAAGGGGGAATTAAGAATGGGTCTGATCAGTATTGCTTAGGAGGGTTAATTTAAAAGATTTACAGTATGTTATCCCATGAGTCTGTGTTGTCCCTGACAAGCTCAAAGGGTATTTGGAAAATAATTATGGAACTGGAATTTGACAAAACTTATGGACCTCCATCTGTTCAGGTTTATGAACTTAATAAGCTTAATTTCAAACTTATGCACAGAATATTCCTGGACAGATCAGACAGGTGTCCCAAGTGTCAGATTCAAAATTACACATTTATTCATCGTTTGTGGTCCTGTGACAAAATGAATTCATTTTGGAGGGCAGCACATTCCACTATGCAGCACATTTTCGGCACTCAGTATACAATGTCTCCCTCATCGTAATTGTTATGTGGTCAGCTTGATGTGGCCAATTTATAAAGGCAAGAGCGAAAAAGTACTCTGTGAAAGCATCTGCTAAGATGTGTGAGGCCTATAAAGCATTCTTTGGCATGTGTGTTGTTGACCAAGACAAACCATGGGCTCCTCATTTCACATGTGAGCACTGCAGGAAACTCTTGAAGGTAAGTGGATAAATGCTACTCTTTTAAATAGCAGATTTAAATTTTTCTTTTGAAAAAATCAGTTAAAGTTTAATAGGTGCCATGAAGTATAATGAGTATGGCTGGGAAGTTATCGGAGATTTAAAAATGATGTCATTCCTGATGGGCCTCCAAGGTGGTTTTACAAAGTATTCTTGCTTTATTTGCCTTTGGGACAGCTGGGATGCTGAAGCGCACTACCACAGGCGGGACTGGCCTCAGGGGACAGAGTTCTCTGTGGGGAAGAACAACATAAAGTGGGAGCCACTGGTGGACCCACGCAAGGTGCTGATGCCACCACTACACATCAAGTTGGGGCTCATAAAATAGTTTGTCAGGGCTCTAGATATGGAGTCGACAGCTTTCAGTTACCTCCAAGATCTTTTCCCTAAGCTGTCGGACCACAAATCAAGAAGATCATAGAGTGCAGTGAATTTCCCAAGAAGCTGAATAGGAAGGAGAGAGCGGTTTGGAAAATTATGCAAAACTGGTTCAGACTCTGATAAAGAACTATGCTGCAATGGGCTGCAGAATGTCACTCAAAATCCATATCCTTGATGTTCATCTTGATAAGTTCAAAGAGACCATGGGAGCTTATTCAGAGGAGCAAGGCGAGCGCTTTCACCAGGACATTATGAACTTTGAATGCCGTTACCAAGGACAATATAACGATAGATATTGATAATGATAGAAACCAGAGGGTCAAAAGGTTTACTGAAGGGTCCATTTAAGGTTCACTTACCAACAAGACAATCAGCATAAACACACAGCCAAGACTGCACAGGAGTGGCTTAGAGACAGCTCTGTGAATGTCCTTGAAGGGCCCATCCAAAGCCCTAATGTGATCCCAATCAAACATTTCTGGGGAGACTGGAAAATGGCTGTCCACCAGCGGTCCCCATGCAACCTGATGAAGCATGAGATGATCTGCAAAAAATAATGGCAGAAAATCCCCAAACCCAGATGTACAACTCTTGTGGCATAAAGACTTGTAACAATGGATCAGGCTGTTGATGGTGGTGCAATGGTATGAGTGATATTTTCTTGGCACACTTTCGGTGCGTTAATAACAACCTGAGTATTGCTACTGACCATGTCCATACCTTTATGACCACAGTGTACGCAAATTTGGACGACTAATTCCAACAGGATAACGAACCACACCACAAAGTTCAAATGATTTGAAATTGGTTTCATGAGTATGGTCTCCACAGTCAATAGGTCTCAATCCAATAGAGCACCTTTGGTATGTGACAGGATGAGAGATAATGTTGTCTTGTGGTGGGTTATATTTTAATATTGAGTGAGTAGACCATTTTGGAGTTTATCACTATTCAGGGGATTTTTTGCTGCCATATACACCTCTTACAGAAATTAGGGGTTATTTTATTAGGGGATATTTCATTTTGAAATATTCAATTATTGTTGTAAGCCGTATATTTTAAATCAAAAGAGGGACTTTTTAGGCTTTTTGCATAATACTAATTAAGTCTTAAATGAAAAACATGTCAAAGACATTGCCAAACCTATCCTTTATATTAATTTACAACGACATAATGTCCCTTTAATATAACTTCATATCAGTGGAACTGATCCTGCTTTCCTTTCAAAATTCCAAGAAGTTACACAAATATATATTTGTCTTGGCTAATTTTCTCTCTCCAAATGCACCATGTGCCAGCCAGAAAATATTACCCAAGATACCTTACCTCAGAGACCGCAGACTCTAGCATCGAGCATAAAGAAAGTATTGAGAACCCTCACCTGCAGCACGATTGGGATGTTGGCCAGCTTATGGCCGTAAGTGTTGTGGCTGTGCACTGCCAGAGCATGGACAGGCACCTGTGTTGTCACTGCATGTAGCATCATGCCCAGGGAACTGGCTGTGCTTATGCCAGCTGTGTCCTCGAGGGACACATCGTAGCAGCCAGGTTCATACACATGCTTTGCCACCTGGACCGGAATGAGGGAAAGACTAGCCCATAAAAACATAATACCCCCAGGAAAGGTAAACAAACACTGGTGGGATGTACACAGAGAGCCCAGTCTGAGGGCCAGAGAGGCGTTACAGCTTTTACAGCAAACAACGTAATAAGGGTCTCCATGGACTAGGAAACTGATGAGTGAAGTACGTACAGTCCTTGGATGATATGCTCTGGGCAATTTTGAACACTTATGGTTTTTCCCCTAAATTTGATAAAGTATTTTACTATCTAACTGGACTTGCTCTTTGTGAGGACATCCATAGAAGCGGAGCTGCAAACAGTTAAGAGACAAAATGTGTGCATGGATTGTTTGTGGCTCTCTGTAAGACCTAGTGTTGTTACAAGTCACCTATCAAATCAGCTCTTACAATATTTGCAGAATAATGTACTGGGCTAGAACAAAACATATGGCGGGTGTCAAACACAGCTTTATGCAGTGTCAATATTGTTGACATTCACAAATGAGAAATAATGCATTAGTCTGAAGTACATGGACTTTTTGCCGTACAAAAACATATCATTGATTAAACAAGCGAACACTTGACCGTAGTTCTCTCATTCATTTGGATGAAATCCACAGACTCTCGTATTCTCAGATGAGGCAACGCTTTTCAGCTGTCTCAAATAAACTAAAATGGATGAAGTCACTTTTGCTAGATGAACAGCATCATACACTTCTGACCATGAACTGCCTGCAGTTTGTTTCCCCCATTTATCTCTTTGTCATAGACTGGACTTCTGGACCTGTGCTTTTTTAATGTCATTTTTAGCAGACGCCCTAATCCAGAGCGACTTACAATTAAAAGATTTTTGCAATCCAAGTAATTGTGGCCTTGCTCAGTGACTGTGGCGGGATTTGAACCCTTGATCATCTGGTCCATAGTCCATTACCTTAACCACCAAAGTGCCATGTGCGCAACTGTAACTAGATTTGTTTGCCCATTAATTCACAGATCAGTTAATTGTTATTCAGGTACTCTGTGATAATAACATAAAGGGCAGAAAAAATACTTCAGTGTCTGTGCAAAACACTTAAAGAAAGAGCCTCAGTACACACCCACACACTCGACACACCCAAACACTTGTAAGTGTGCCTCTGTGGCATCGATGACCTGCTTATACATCTGCATGTTTTCCTTTATGGAGCGGTTAATGTGCTTCCATGAGTTTCCACGTGCTTAATGAGTTTCCAACATAAAAAAGGACATAAAAACTGCTAGTCTTGATGCAAATACTGGTGCATACTTGTATACATGCAGTATCATTATATACATGAGCAATTAATTAATTAAGAGGCACAGGGTAAGTTATGCCACACAGCGTTTTCCTGTGACTTGCTACATGTATTCTTTTTTGTATACATTTATAGGTATTTGCAATTTAACCATCATCCAAACAACTTCCATTAGCTTTAACTTGAATTACATTATGGTAGAGGAATAAAAACATGTCTTTTAACTAAAAACAGTGTGGCTATACAGCCAATCAGTGTGGTCACCTCAATAGCCAGTCAATGCTGTAGATCCACAAGAAGAGGTGGGAGTTTAACAGCTAGAAGTATGTGTATGTGCGTGTGCGAGTGTGTGTGTGTGCGCGTGTGTGCTGCCATGTGTGAGTGTCCATGTAACTACTCATTAGTTCACATTAGAAGTGGAGACTTCTAATGTGGCTCGTGTGTTTAGAGACTTTTGTGCAAGTAACTCAAATTTGTTATATGCATGGACAAAAGGGTTTGTGTGTATGCTGCTGACCTATTGTGAGTAGTGATAACAACCTTTCCGCCCACTAACTGTATATATTTTCTCTAACCTATAACTATATAACCTGATTCACATTTACTTGTTGAGTCCCTGTTCATCTGGCTGATCTTCCATGTTGTTCAGAATACTGTCAATAGATTAGGTCTCTGTCAAACAAAAGTATCACATCTGTCAAATAAAAATATCAGTGTTAGATAGGATCATATTTATTGTGAATTTCAACTCTTTTATATTTACATTAGAGCATAAAAAGACTATGCACATGTCTGGTCAATGAACATTTCTACTGGCATTTCTAAGATATCTAAGATAACACCTTACATACCAGGTACATACCAAATATTTGGTGACTAAGGTATTTGGTGATTAAGGTATTAGACTTTCCATCACATAGTCCAGGGTTCCAGTTGCATCACTAACTAGCTGCAACTGACTGACCATTTAGTGCTGCAGTTCCATTAGCACGTCTGAAAAGAAATGAAAATGGCTAGCAGCTCCAGTGACTCGGATGTAAGGGCAATTCCTGAATACCTAAATTCAAACCACATGCTAAGCATTTTGGGTAATCTCTGCAATACACAGGTACTCCAGGGTGTATTCTGCATGTGTGCAGTGAATTCTTAGAGATGCTACATAACTCCTTGTTAGCCTAACCAGGATAAGATGGCCTATGTTAGACCTAGACCATGGATTAGGATTTTATAAAATCACATTCCCATACCAAACATGCAGGCCTACAGGCATAGCTAGAATAACTGGAGTACGGGTTGTTCCTAGCGCTTTCACTGAGGACAATGAATCCTTAGTAAATCACTCAACACACTAAATGTGTAGCTCCCCATGTGGGGTTATTACCTGTGCAACTCACAAAGCCTGTGGTCCCCACTGCTGCTAGTTGAATTTTAACTGCTGTCGATACTATTTCCTGGGGGAAAAACACACTGATAACAGAGTTTGGGGACTGACTGATGTTCATGAAACACTAAGCCCCTGCTGGCTGATTTTACACACCTGCAGCACTTAATTCCTGACATGGTATTTTACTTGTGATTATTAGCTGTTTCAACAATGGACTTGCCTACACCACTTTAATCAGAGTGTTTATATCACTGTAAGCAAACTAGTCATATTAAGATGGTTGAACATTATTTTTGCTTGCCTTTGTTCTAGTTACCAATCAGAAATGTAAACTGTACAAATTTAGTTGAAGACATTGTAAATATATATACTTGGAGAGAGAGAGAGAGAGACATAGTATCGCTTGCTATAACATCAATTCATAAAATTCTCATCCTGAATCACAGTATAAGGAAGATGTGTGGGTATGGAATGTGGCCATGTCTGACTCATACTAGATTAATAACATATGACGATATGGATGTACCATGTTACATCTCCAAATATTTCAGGGTTCTCACCTCAACTATACAATAAGAGAAAATGCAAACCATGTGTCTGAGCTAGTCCCTGACAAGGAGAAGGAAAGGGTTTTGAAAAGGCTTTGGCAAACCAACAACTCGGCATGAAATACAGAAAAATTATATTAAAGCAAAATATGTGGGGTAGGCCAAACATTCTTCGAAGACATGTATGAATGAATGTGTGTAGTAAATACTTAGCTTTCTTTCTTGAAAAAGGGATTTAAAAATTATTTTACAGAATACAATAATATAAATCAAAAGGTGACTGACAAATATGGGTATTGGTGAGACTCTTTGAGTGAAAAATATATGGTGCATTTCACATATTTGTATTTGGCCAGACTACATATGTAGGGGCCTGTGAACTTTTACTTTATTTTCCACTTATTTCAAGCCTGTATATGTCACTTATTTCATGTGTTATTGATTTTACGCATTGTATTATATTAATTTGCTTTATCTATTTGTGAATTATAGGGGTCAAGAATGAATTAATCCAATTTACATTTACATTACTTCTTATGGGAAAATTTGATTCATACTTCAAACAAAGTTTGAATGGACTTCTGGAACCAGTTAAGATGATTTTTCATGCTCTTTTTTACAGCATATAAATACTTGCCTAAATTAAACACTAGTTAATATGACAACAGAGTTTGCAGTGATGATAAAAGTTTAGGTAATGATGCTGATGCAGGCCATTATAAATGCTGGAGATTAGTTCCATAGTAGTTGCAGAGGCTATTCCAAACTAAGGGGGTCCTGTAAAAGAACATTATACCCATGCTGTTCCTGTAATTAATTCTAGGTGTAAAACTAAATGAGGTAAGGACATTATATGAAAGAGTAGAAACTACAAAACTGCACATTGTGAATAAAGCAGCCATGACAGGTTATAGAACTAAGAGTAATGTTGTCTTCAACAACACTTATTTAAACTCATGTGCTTCTATAACCTTGCAGACTATTACATGCTTTGCTCTGGGAGCGATCTTTGTTGAACAATTGAGAAACAATGGTCTTAATTCTTCAGTTTGTATACATATATCTGTCTGATTGTGAACTGGTGCTCTTCACACTCTTTAGAGTTGGTTAAGTAACATTTTCCAGCCTAATTATCATCAACAACCATTTTATCTTTAGAAATCTCCTTTGTTCATGCTACGACACACTTCCGCAAATATATTCTGACCATCAGACAGATCCTTGTTATTTAAATAGAGCAGGCTACCCACTAATTCCTAATTGTCATTCCAATAATTGGAAACTCTAATCCTCATTCATTAACTGTCTTATCTAATCCTAGTCCACCTGACTAATTTCATCTTCAAATGAGCTGTTAAACCTAGAGGTTCACATACTTTTGTGTATGTACAGTAATGTAAGATTGAATCATTTTCCTTAATCGATAAATGGCTATGTATATATTTTTTTGCTTTGCTCAACTACGGTTTTTTTATCTATAGTGAAAGTGTTATTCTGTTTTAGTATGCAAAAAAACTAAAGGGTTCACAAACTTCAAGAATTTCAACCATTTCAAGGTTGAACCAAAAGTTTCAGGTCCTTAGCTGTTTGCCTCTAGGTTTATAATGTACAGCTTCCTTCCTACTGACATGAAACCACAATGTTTACTTCATATATATATGCCGAATTTCTGCTAATGGGAACTGCCAATTTCATAGCAAGCCATTTTATCATTCCATAAATAGCAGTATTAATATGTTTAAGGGGTGACACTCTGCATTGCTGACTAACAAAGTTAGGGTTATATTTCAGATTTCGGCTGGTTAGCAGGATCCAGAATCCTGGCCCCCTTATCACAATTTGTGTTCTCACAGTTATATCGTCTTGACAGTGAGTGCACAGAGAATCATTGCTTGTGAATATTATCTCAAAGGTCCATGATAAGGATGCATGGCATGAGTTGATATAAAAGTTGCATCCCCAGTAGCAAAGCGTGTGAATGAAAAGGGGTGTTGGATGCAGGGGATGGAGCTGTGTAAAGATCTTAGCACTTGATTCACTATGAGGGTGATAGTATTAAAAGGTGCTTTGTGTGCAGTCAAAAGGAAGCACAGGCCCTTCTGGGGATCCTGTGGTCTATAAGCTGAAACCACAAGCAGCTTATTTTACAGCCCCCTTACCTCTTCTTTTCAGTGGAAATCTCCAGCTTCAGGGAAACACACCTCCTTGATTGATCTCCTGCGAATTGAGTGAGCTGCTGGTTTTCCAAAGCTAGCCCTGCCACTCCTGCCAGTGTCAACAGTGCTCTGTTATAAAATCTCTCTGAAAAGCCAGGCCACAATTTATTTTTGAATGGGCCTTTCTTCCGAGCCCAGGTGTTAAACAATAGAGGGGGTTAAGAAAGGCTTTGTGCTGAGACCCTTCTCAATAAGGTGTACTGTAAGAACAAATCCCTTGTTCACTGTTAATGAGCTGTGTCTGTGTTTGAAGTTCCTTTGACACTGTGGATGTGCCCAGAGACATTTCAACACCACAAATGGAACTTGGTGCTCAGGTGGCATAGTGGTCTGGGTTTGCGTTCCAGCGGTGCCTTCCATCCATGCCAGGCAGTGCATACAGGACTGACTGGCTGTATCTGAGGAAGGTAAGGCTTAGTTAGGAGATCATTCCATGGTGGTGCAACAATGACTCCTGCAGTTCATGCAATGGACTATGGACTAGTGTCCATTGCAAAGCATGTTTATAAGTCCACTGTGTCTTCTCCTCGATAGGTGCTGGACCTCCACAACCCCAAAGATAAGTGTAAGTAAAATAATTTAATGAAGGAATGTAACCTCATGAAAAATAAAGGTATTTTAAAAGAAGTACAGAATAAATAATGCCTAGAATAATTTGCAGCAAGGCGACTTTTTATGGGTTTAGGCCTTCACCTGCTTGACCTATGAATTTTAGAGGAATCCTGTTTAGTTTAGTTTTTTGTTGTTGTTGTTTTTCCCCCTTCCGAATTAATAACACATTGAGGACAGCGCAAATAATACAAACATTCTAACTGAAACACAATCTACGAGCATATTAGCTACCTCCTGTCTAACCCTGTGTATTTGCAGTGATGGTCTAATCCAGGCTATTATGTCAATAAAAGAGTGTGACTATGCCCTTTTTCATCTTTAGGAGGAAACAGATGTGGAAAATGCATGCTTTTTCATGCAGAACAGCCCTCAGCTGGGCATCAAAGTAATTTCAGTTAATCAGATAAATTATGAAAATAAGTTTAACTGCAAAAAAATCAAGCTTGATTAAACAATTTCCATTGTGCCATATGACTCCAATTCCTCCTGCCTAAAACTGAATGAATAGATTCAAGCTCTGATTACAATATAATAAGTTCATTCTTCTCAATTGCTCAATCCATGCTCTGAAGTGTGCAGTGTAGCCAGTGGGATGTAGGCACTACGTAAACCATTACCTTATGAGGAATGGGTTACTTTAATTCTTAGAAAATAGGAAATTACAGATTGAGTGAGCACTGAAATGTTATCAAAGTTAAAAACGAGTGGAAAAGTCAGGATTTGAGGAAAACACATATAAGTAAGCACAAGCAGTATAAAAGAAAGGAGCTACTGTTACTATTAAAATGTTACAGTATGCATAAGCTCAGACTGTCTATTTTATTATAGTCTTCTTAGTATTGTATTCTCTTTAGTTTATTGTATTGGTAGTTTATTGGTATATGCTCGAAGGAAGAAAATAAACAAATAAATAATGTACCCAGATATAAGTGGAATTTTATGTGTAAGTGATTACAGGTGTGGTCTGATTAGACACTCACTTTTAGGTAGCATACCTCTTGGTGAGAAATTGTAGAGGCATGACTGCTAGACATGCCTCTACTATGCACTCAAATAAATTTGATAGACTTGGAGAGGGGGCACCATTACTGAACTGAAAGAAGCAGGATGGCCATGTTGATGAAGTGCCTGCCATTTAGGCCAATTAGTCCGAGCTATTAGGGGGTGTTGAAAGCATTAGTTCAATGAGGGCCTGCACACATGGCGAACAGGCTCTGGGAAGCCCAGACAGACCAGTATAAAGTAGAAAGTATAATTTGATCTGCCAACAAGCCCAAGCAGCTCTCACAGTTTCACTGCCCACCAGCAAGATACAAGTGACACCTTGATTACATACCCCTGTCTCTGGCCGGACCATTTCCAAGCATTTAACAGAAGTAAATTTGTTGCTATGATGCCCATTACGTCTCCTGCTACTAATCTTCAAATTGTTTTGACAACAAATCCAGGTTCTGTTTGAGATCCAACAATGGTCATGTTCCAGTAAGGATGCCTCATGGTCAGTGCTTTAATCTTCTCTTCGCTGTGGAGTGACACACTGCCCATTTGGGTCTTAATCATCCGTAGGTTTCTTCTTCATTAAAGAAGTTAAACTAGGCTTGTTCAGTTAGGACTTTAAGACTAGTCATATGTAAAGCCTCAAAGCTGCTTTGGGGTGCTCTGCTTTAAAAAGCATTATAGGATGACTCTGGTGAGTTAAGTTGACTGTCCATCTTTACAGCCTAATTGTTTATATAAGCTATTTCAGTTTATTATTTTAGCCTAGCCGCTATAAAGAACAGAATTAATTTTAAAAGTTTTCAGTCTATAATGTATAAATTGTGCATAAAAGCTTGATCTTGCACAACCAGGGATTCTCGGATACCATGTGTGTTTTAACCATTGCTATTCACTTGTTCGTCCATATAAAAGTCAATATTCTGTTGTGAACTAGCTAAGGTTTGCTCTTAGCACGCTTGCTTTAAAATGAATTAAAGTCATGTATTAAATATATTTGATTGATAAAATGGTTGCTGTTGATTTAATTGTGTTTATTCAAACTCAGCAAATACATTTATATGAATTATATGATTCCTACTATCAAATAATAATGAACACTATTTATTCAGTTGGTCAAATCCTTTACATTACGAACAATATATTCTAATATTTTGGCTTAAAAGTCAAATCTGGCATACCTACATGTCCAGGTTGGGGATAAACAGTTTTTCAATGTGCAGTGAGTAGTAAAAGATTCCTCTTTGCATACAGCTTCAGTAAATGTTTGGTATGGAAACTACATGGAAAGTCCCTTCTAAGCTCAAGTATATAGAGGGAACATGTGAGTATGGCAGGAAAAGTAAACAATACTGAAAACCTCTTTCAAATGTGATGTGAGGTCATTTTGTCTGCCTGCCTTTTGAAAGGATCCTTGTTTTCTCATTCAGTGTGCAATACAAATGCAATGCTCTTGACATATGTACATTTTAAATAAGGGACAAAAGATGCAACCGTAATTAAACAAAGTATGTGTGATGTCCTCGGTGCTTTAAGTGATGTAAGCACTGGTGAAAAACAGGTAAACGTGATGGGATACAAGCATTCTTGTTATATATTCCAATAAACCTGGGGTCATAGGGACTTATTTCAACAGAGTAATCTGTCAAATACATACAAACACATAGTCTTGGTAAACATATGTTTGGGGATTTTCCATTGACATAATGATTACTGTAGCTTATTAATGCGCCTACACTTAACCTCAGTAACCAAAAGGAAAACTTTTGGATTTTTTTTTTCCAAAAAAAAAAAAAAAAACCAGAACGTTTTATTTTTTAAAAACTTTCCTTACAATGACAAGCATAATGTCCCCACAGGATAATAAACAGATAATAAACATCAGATGTTTTTATCCTTGTGGAAATCTATCTGGTCCTCTCAATGATATGTAAACTTGGTCCACACAAGCATACGCATGTTTGTGGTGTTCTGTGCATAGATTCTCACTAAACATAAAGGAAGGATATACAACCCTCCCATAAAACACAAATACAAATTTTGCTCTTGAATGTGTGTCGTAAATGTCTTGAATGTGTCAATTATTATATGATTATTAGGCAATGCGTTCATAGCACTATAAACCGAAGCTAGAAAAATGAACTAACATTGCCAAGAGGCAGGAAGAATAAGAAAGAAATAGTTAAAGTTAATAGTAAAAATAGTTAAAGAGTTAAAAAAAACTATTTATTATTTAAATATAATGTGGTGATGCCGCATAGGTGGCAAAATGTCCAACAGTAGTAAATGAAGAAATTATTTACTATTTATTAAATTAATTATTTACTGGCAGGTTTGCAGGTTTGCAGGTTTGCTAAATACAAAATGAAACATTTTAAAATGTTCATCTGGCTGACACTGTTTTTGTTCAAACAGATACCGCATACATTTAGTTACATGTGTCATCTTTAAGTATTTCGTAGATTTTTTTCCATATATATATATATATATATATATATATATATATATAATATGTGCATATGGACCATTATATGAAGTTCATAAAAATGAACTGAAATAACAGGGACAAGGCCTCATATGAACCTGGAGCAGGAACAGGGCCTCAATTCAAGGTAAAACCATTTACAGGAGAACATACCTGACATTTGTAATTCAGAAGGCAATATTCCTTGGTGTTATGGCTCAAGAAACCACAAATCTAAACAGTACTTCACATTGGTTTCTCTGGAAAATTTAATGTCTGTTTAAAGCAGATGGCATTTGACCATGAGTGGGTGAGGAAGAATTATTTACTTCAAAGTATCCTTCAGAGTAGCCATGTGTGTATCTGTCACTATAGACTGTTTAGTTACATATATGTTAAGTGATTGCTCTCACTCATATCTCTCTAGACAGCTTCACAGCTTGGTATCCAACAGCAGAGAATCCCATCAAATCTGAACCTATTTATTCAGGTGTTTGTGTGGCAGAGAATTTTGTGAGACTGGAAGTAATCCCACAATGTTAAACAATTTATGGCATTATGAAGTGGCAGGAGTAATCACGTAGGGTCTCAGGCCACAGGAATGCAAATCATCTAAGCCACTATACATTAAGTTAGCAGGTGGCCTTATCATGCAACGTCAATGCTTGGTGCTTTTAGCTGGTTTACATAACATCTGTCTGGCAGCACAGTTGCTTTTAATTAAGTGTAACCCTGTCATCCAGCTTTCGTACATGCCAGAAAAAGCCAGTAGCATAAAAACATAAGATCTTAAAAGCTATTCTAAATTTTGGCTAACATATTAGTGGGACATAAACAATATCAGTAGCCCACATAATCTCATTTGTAGACGTATAAAGGATTTCATGTTTCATTTCATATTTGTTTCTTGTAAACTTCATTTAATTTCTTAATAAACATCCACCCAACTGCATTACAGGTCTGCAACACATTCCAAAAAAGTTGGAACAGTAAGGCATTAACAACTTTGTAATTCTGTAATATGTTTGGCTTAGTGTTTCAGGTGTTATTTTCGCCCCATTCGGGTCAGCACTGCAGGTTGGCCGCCCCAGAACCCATACCCATGTATTCCATAGCTATACATTATGTGCTGCACACATTACAAAGGCATAGCTATGAAACAAAAGAAATATGGCCGGGCTCTAGCATGGCTCCGTAGCATCTTATCAGATTTTGCCACATAAGAGCAGAAAGAGGCAAAAGAACCATGCATTTGCTCACTCAGAACAAGGGTTAAATAAAACAGGATACAGCCAGTCCCTGACGTCTCTGTGGAGTCATTCTCGTGTGAGACTATGAACCCTAGAAACGCCACAGATTCTATGTGGATGACTGACTTCTCCAATTTAACGTACAGGCAGTGTTTCAGGAATAGCTAAATGACACAACATACATGGGAGACTTGCTTCTCCAGGGAGAGACCATATACCAAGATATCATCCAGATATACAAAAGTGTAGTGGTCTGGAACATAGCTTAGATATGTATGGAAAGGGCATATGTTTTTACTCGTAGTTTCCCTGTAGGCTGTATGCATCAACGGCAACAGGTACCGATCCTTGAGTGTGATAGCATTGAGCCCCCGACAATCAATACATGGCCACAGGGCCCTGTCTTTTTTTGGCCACAAAACAGAACCATGTGCCCTCGGGGGAGTTTGAGGGATGGATGAACCTCAAATCCAGTGCCTCATGAATATGTGAGTGTGTGTGTATGGAGGAGTCTGCTGCCTTCGCCTTACTAAAAGGATGGGGTGGGACACCTCTGAAGTGGGCTCAGGTGACTGAGGAGGGAGGAGACAGGACTCCAGGACCGTATATACGATGTGCTCCAGTCAATGGCTGGGTTATGGTGTTTTAACCACGAGAAGGCCAAAATCAGCTGCATGGTAGGAGCTCAGGTGATGTAACACTTCAGAATGGTTCCCCAGTCTTTAAAATTTTTAAGTGAGCAGCTCCTCCCCAAGTGGGTGACCATTTATGGTGACTACTAGCAGCTGCGCAATGAGACAAAGTTTTTGACTGTTCCCAAATCAAGCCATAGTATCATTTTGACCGAGATCCCCACCAACTTAAGTGGTGGCTGAAGGGTGGACTATTCCCGAACCCCCCGATTCGGGACAAGCCCTCCATGGCCATACGAAATTCTGGGCCTGCTGTTTCCACAGGGCTGAGTAGCGTTTGGGGGGAGCTATTGGTGGCTCAGTTGCAGAGGAAGGAATCGGGGGACTGGCTGCAGCCCGAGATGTTGCTAATGCAGTAAGGCGCTGAGCTAGTTCATTCAACATTCCCTCGTGCCTGCCAATTGTGGCTTCCTGCAGGTAAAAGGACTCCTCCTTTTTCATATAATGTTTGCTGTCCTTATAAAACAAGTACATATGGCTAGGGTTTGAGTCGCCACCAGCAGTGCTCGAACTTGGGTCGATGGCGTGGTTCAGCAGCGACTTATCTGACCATGACACGTAGGAGCTTGTAGGACTTAGGAAATAAAGGAAATAAAAGGAGAAAGAAAAAGGAACAGCAGACAAAAAACACGTGCTGGTGGACAAGTGTTAAATATAACATGATGAGGGAAGAGAATTTGTTCTCTGAAAACTATGCTCCGAGTCGAGAATGTGGAAGTAATGACTCCTTTCCCTTGCCAGGCAATCCGAAGCTGGCAAGCCAAGAAAGAAAACTCCTGCTTAGCAAGTTCTACCCCTCGAAAGGCAACAAGAGCTTGCTACAAAGTATCCAGGAGACTCAAGACCTTAGTTTATAGCGACGAACAATAACTAGCAAGCTCACCCACAACAAGAGCTTGCTTATTTAATCAGGAAGTAAGACCGAAGTCTTTCAGTGGTAGCTCAGAATTGTAACGAGCCAGCCGAAGGGCAATGAAAGCTTGGTACATGAATAGATATACCTTTAGGCTTTAGCCTAATACCAGTCACTGCTGTTCATTCAGCAGTGAGGTTGATTGAATCTAGTGGTCTTGGGAGTAGTAGTTATGTGCCATGGTTTGAAACTACCTGCTGCTGCACTCCTGCTTGTGGTAGCTGAAGGTGCGTCTCTACTCAAACTGGTGGCCAGGGGTGGGAATCGTCCTGACCCTAACAAAAAGATGGCATCTTGAAGGCATATGTTCTTCTAACATCGTAATGTACTTTTCTGCATTAATGCTGCATCATGACCTTTGAGTAGGGCACTGATGTAGCCCTATACCATGACAGACCCTGGCCTTTGGACTTGATGCTGTTGAGGACCACCCAACAGTCTGGGTGGTCCTTGTTGCCTTCAGAAGAGGTACATTGTTTTTAAACATTTCAAGATCCCCTGACCATCTTTGGTGCTTTTATAAATTTTAAATACATAAATAGCTATAAATTGCCCCAGTACCAACATTTTTTAATGTAGGCCTCAAATGCAGGAATGGATGTTTATTATGTGAGGACTTGAATAAGCACGTTAGACTACTTCCGATCGATGACAGACAGAAGGGAGAGAGAAAAAAGCAGGAGAGGGAAAAGAGACGATACTGTAGGGAATGACGTGTTGACAGACGCAGTGTTTGCATGTTCAATAAAAGGCCATGCTGTTCTTCATCTAGGAATTCCTGTGAATTTCACTTAATTAAAGAGCTTGCCCTTCTAATGCATGGAAGAACCAATCCTGTCCTCGACAATGTAAGTTGGTTCACACAAATTGTTATTTTATTATTTTTTTTTATTTTTTTTAAGTAACAAATGAAACAAAACATGAAATTTCTCAGGTCCCCACTGTCTGCAAATAAATAAAATCAAAGTGAATGTAAGAAACACTGTTTTTATATGAATTACCCATACTGTCCCAACCTTTTCCGACTTGTTTAGGGATTTTTTAGTAAAAGTAGAAATATGTGGATGTGTACCGAACTTTGTATAATCTGAATAGTTTAATAGCATATCAAAATCAATTCAACTAAATAAATATAAGTATATGGCATGAACAGGATTCCTTTCCCTAATACTTTTTCACACAACCATTGGCACTGACCATTGACATGTGCTTATCCATATTGTCCCAACTTTTTCTACTTGGAGGTTGTATAACAATATGTCTCAGTAAACAATGAAAATATTCTTTATTACATAGAAGCAATTTTGTTAACATAAATGGACATAATTGTAAGTTTAAATGAAAGAGAAGGGTTCTCCTAAGAATGGAGACCTCAGGACTTGGTGTAGCATGCTTTTGTATTGATGATCTCTAATAAGTTATGTTGGTTAAGTGCTAGCAATCGTCTTGTATAATCTTTGCCTGTTCTTCTCTTGCAAAAGCTTCCAGCTCAGGTTTTGTTGGCTTTGCTTGGTCTGGAAGTGTGCTTGAGATCTTTGTCCTGCTGGATAATCCAATCACAATGATCACCAAGTTCACCACAGATGGGTATGGCTAAAAGGCCTCTTGATGACACTTTAGACGTTCAGTCATGGCCAGGTATGTTTGCTCGTGTGCCAAATATTTTGAAATTGTTGAAATTGTTCCCAATGATGTTCCCAGTGGTGTTTCTAGGAGCATCTGAGGTCCTGGATATTTTTTATATCCATTGCCCTTTGGTACAATAAAATGATCTCTTCTCTCAGCTTTGGTCATAACACCCTCGCGGTCATTCAGATGCTTTAAGTATAAACCTAGCTTTAGTCTTTATCCAGGTTGCAATGCACCTGGAACACGGAAGGTGTTTATATAAACACATCACAGCTGAAGCAGGTGAAACAGACAAGCAGTAAGTTTTAAAATCAGCAGTTTTATATAGGGGTTAAGGGCTTGTTGACATGGCAAATTAACCAAATATCCTAGTACTCTAAAATACTGCATCGTTAATTTTGTTTGTTGATTTTCTGAATGACTCAACAGATGTAGACTGAATTTAAGGGAAGATCAAGCTCTGCTAAACATCTTAGCAGCATTTATTTTTTAGAAGGATTGAATATTTGCTATATATAAGTCTCAGATGTGCATTTTCATTCCAATAACAAAACACTAACTTGTACATTAATTAATATTTAGTGTACACCCAAAAGTATGAACTTTTATTTAATATTAAATTCATATTGTTTGTTATTACTTCTGCATCTCCAACAAACTGAATCCCTTCAATTTATCAAGTTAATATCAGTTATCAGTTGGGTGGAGATACAATTGGTCGACATTATTTGGACCTTTGATTATTAGTAAACCAGTATCTTCAGAAATAAGAGGATGTGTATTAACCTTTGTATGAAAACATTGTGTGTATTTTAATAGCATGTCCACATACATTCAGCAAAACAGTTAACCTGTCAACATATAGTCATTTTTTAAAAAGGAGCATAGAATACTGCAATATTGCACAACCACTGGCAATCTGTGCTGGTCTTGCACAGGTTGTGTTCCTACTTTGCACGCTGTGTTGCCAGTTAGGCAGGGCTCCCTATGACCCTGACTTAGATAAAGCAGGTATGAAACTGAAACTAAAAGACACTTTAAGTAAAAATACATTGCAAGAAAATATACAGATAGGATAAATAGGATGTTATGTTTTGTACTATGCCCATATACTCACAAATCGTTAGTTACTTAATAATTAATTAATAGTTAATTAATAATTGTTATACTTAATAATTTGTTAGTTATTAAATACTTGTTGCTCTTTATTCGTTAATTATGAATTAAACAAGCTTTGTTACAAAGGCTTACAGATAACAAAAACTACTAATGATACTACTAATAGCTACTAATGAAGAATAAAGAAAGAACATGTCCTTTTTTGGAAAATATATTTATTGACACATTAACTTTATTTTAATAAAGTAAATGCAATATATTTTGCAAAACATATATTAAATTACTACTGTAAATGAAACGCTCAAATATCCACATTAAACTTGCTTATGAACCTGACCTCATTTGATAAAAGTTTTTTTTCTGGCATAACTAAATCATAGCTAAGGCCTATGTACCATATACTGGACAATTACGTTATAGTAAAGCCAAATAAATAAGAGCTAATATATACATAACACTGTACATCAAATTTCAAATTGATCTATTTGGTATGTCTTTGGTGTACTCCAGTTCTATTACAGAGGTGGGAGGTTTCACAAACACAGATCAGCCTAAATTCCAAGATTGCAAAAATAACGTATAAACCCTACAGACAGTGTGATATATCCCAAACATGTATTAATCTATGTTTGAAAAACAAGCGCCCAAAACCCTCAATGGCATCCACAAGACCTGACTACCATGTTACGGTATTTCTTTAAAATCACGTTTGAACTGTCATCGAAGTAAAGCACAGATATAGCATTCAGCTTTGTTGGGGCACAACATGGCTTTGGCACGTTATCAGGGAACATAAGATGAACCTGTGAAAGGAAGATGACAAAAAATATGTTGCATTCAGTAACATTAATAGATAGACATCACTGATATTTTAATTAGGCTTAATCACGTAGAGACCAAACACAATCCATTAACACCTACCAAAGTTTGCACAATTGCATGATTTGTCGCGTTCATATGTGCATTGAGTGGAAATGAGCATTCTCCATCGCAGTAGAAAGCTGCATAGCCCTCAGGTGCAATTATCCAGTCCTTAAATAAGAGATATGATAATGATAAACATAAAACATATATGTACCTTAACAGTAACATATATGTAAAACAGGTATGGACCATTTAATTACCATCCAATCAGTATGGATCACTGTGTGTTTGTGTGTGTGTGTGTGTGTGTGTGTGTGTGTTTGTGTGTGTGGTTGTGTATGTGTGTTGTTAGTTTCAGGAGAAAACAGGAGTATGCAGAAGAAACCCACACAGACATGGAGAGAACATTCAAACCACGCAGGTGGAGTCTGGGACGGGACCGAATCAAGAATCTCTGAAACTGTAAGGGGCAGCGCTAAGCACTTGCGTCACCACTCCGCCAATATTTATTTATTTATTATGACAATTGATGTCTGACATTTGTTGGAATTTCCTTTCTGTCTCTGTCACATCCTTGCATGCCACATACCTGCCAGCCTAGTTCACGAAAGCTGACATAAAGCTCATGCTTCTTACAGGCTTGCTTCTGCTCACTGGTGTTTTGATCTGGATAAAGACAACAAAAACCCACCATCAGTGTTCAAACGCTAGCGTAGTCAGTAATTTTGTTTAGTCTGCTTCTGCATGGGTGGGCTCAGTTCCCAACCCTCATGGGCATTTCCTTTGTATGCCCAGCTGCCAGAAGGTATACACCCAAAAATGAAATTATGTGAACTATTTGCTTAAACAGTTTTTAGTTCGTACATTCGTACCATGATTGTAAATGTAAGTTGCAGTATAAACCTATCATACCTTCACCCCGGGGAGCCTGTGAGGTTTTCTGTTGACTTCTGCCTTTATTCCTGTTATGATTCTTCCTCTTCCCACCAGTGGCTCTTACGGAGCGTAGCAACACTTCACTGGCTTTAAAAAATGCGACAAGAAAAGGCTGCTTGGATTGAGGCCCGCTCCTGCCAACGATCCCTGCTGATTTCATGTTGATACTCCGACCTATAAATTCAAAAATGCAAACATTTCTTAAGGAGAGATGTTTATGACCATATATATTTGTACATGACACAGTACTGCGCATACTGTCCGAAAACATCTCTTCATAAGTTACATACAGATATAAATCATTTAATCCTCTGGGATTTGCCAAGTATGCCTATATTTTTAGATATATTTCTAAAAACAATATATTTTTGACACAGAGTCAAGAACCCCTAAATCAAGAGGTGCTGCATTTAGTAATGTCTCTAGAATATTATTCCAGTCCATTACACAACCACATAAATAACTAGTCAGAACACGTGTAACAAATATACTGCTCACAAAAATTAGGGGGTATCTCAAAATGAAATATCCCAAAATTATTTATATGTATATACTAATATTAGAGTACTTTCAATCTCTTGTATCCATTTAGTTAAATATCTAAGCTGCCATACAATAACAATAATTAACACATGAAAACTACTGTAGCATCATACCAAATTCATATATATATTAAGCTTACCATCCATGGTCTCTACACAGAGTTGAAGGCCCATGTTTTGCTGTGGGTTAAGCACCCAATGGTTACTAGTTGCTGTTATGTCAAACACCAGCCACCCTCCATCTGATGCACTGATTTTCTTCGAATCAAGCAGAAATGTCTCAGCATCCCTAAACAGATTCAGAAAACAGCTGTTTTTATAGACCTCTTAATGTACACTCATAAAAGAACTGAATTCTGGTAATTTGCCCACTGATTTTCTTAAAAAGTGATTCTTGTTAATCTAATTGTGTGATGTTCCAAAACGCCCCATGGGCCACACTTTACGAGAGCAGACAAAGCCCAAAAAATCAGATGTAGTTGCAGGCCCAGACATGCCACGTGCACCCACTGGTACTAACCACCACAAACAAAATGTTTCTCAGACCAGGACTGTGTTCTTGTGTGGTTGCCATATTCTTTTATCTTTTAATATAATATCTATACACCAACTGCAAGAGCCATAGTCCATGTTTTTAAACAAGCTCTTACTAAAATAAGCTTGCTTCCCCATTATGTTTAGCACTCTCTGTGATTACTCTTACTGATGTACTTGAGTAGCAAGCCCTCACATAGGACACTCAAATTTGCAAGATATGCAATATTGTAATATATATATATACTGTGCTACTAATATATACAAGTGCTGCAAAATGTCCATCCGCATATGCATCCTTGTTATAATTAACAGGATATTATCCTCTCTGAAGATTGTATCTGCAACACAAGAACTGTGTGTGAAACGTGGACACATACAAGTGAAGCTGAGTGAAGCAAGTGATACACAAGGCTTTACAATAAAATAATTTTAGCCATAGGAATTATGTAGGATTATTAAATAGGAGGGAAATAGAAAATCAGTGTGGCAGTTAATAGTAATAGTATTCCTATTAACAGTATAAAGAACATTACAATATCTCATATATTTAATTTAGGTCATATTGCTGGAAATGGAATTGTACTGACAATTTCCATATCGCAAAACATAATTTCACAGAATGTGCAGGTGGCTTAGTGTCTTGGTGGGTAGCACCAAAGAAGGAAGAAGGTTCTGGGTTCCATCCCAGGGGGGAATGACCTGGATCCTTTTTGTGTGGAGTCTGCATGTCCTCTCTGTGTTTGCGTCGGTTTACTCTAGGTACTCCAGTTTCCTTCCACAGTCTAAAGACATGTCAATTTCCATTGACTTGTGTGTGTATATATAACTAGTTCTGATATAACCTTGTGTGGGCTGTTAAGATGGCCAATGATGCTGACAGCAACGTTAAAGAATCCAAATAAACAAAGAGAAAAGACCTTAAGCGATTGCTTTTGATTGTGCAGTACTACAAACATAAGAGTTTTGAACAAATTAGTAACCTGTGACTGAACTAGCATGTAACACTTCCTCAATCACAAATAACTGTTGCAATTCGATTAAGCATGTTTCTGAATTCCATTTGGCAAGTTTCTGGATGTAGATGACAACAATGTTTAACCACTCAAATCATTCACATGTGGGGCTTTTAAGAGACAGTCGAGATGTGTGAGTGCTCCTGAATGTTCATAATGCCAATCAAGAAGTCATCTTGAGTACCAATTTGCTCCATATGTTCACGGTATTCCTGCAGATCTTTTAGAAACGGTTTGCCTATTTGCCATACTTAAATGAAATCACCCCTTTTTGCCAATCATTAACATCTGCTTTGCCACCCATTTTCAACAGTTCCAAAGACATTTATTGAACTGTACCACCTCTTCTCAATCTATGAATCCTGTGCCACACCCCACAGGTACTTGACCAACCTCCCCAACACAGTTACATCATTACATCATTAACAGCATGTTAACCTGCTTCTCTAGCTCAAGACAAACTACATGATGTCAATCTCACCAGATTAGTCTATGACATATTCATTTAGTATGTTGCAGAACAAGACTTTTATATAACAAGACTTTTTTATAACAAGACAGGCTTTTATATAGGTTTGCGTCTTAGTCTACTGTCAGGAATACACTATAAATAAATATTATACACATTAGAGATTTACCAAACACGCTAGTTGCTAAAAAAATGGCATTGGCTTCTGTCTTCTGGGTGGCTTTGCGCTCTTGCTAGGTTTAGCTTTAGCCTCCTTGAGTTCTTTGCTTTATCAAACTCTGCCTGTTAAATGGGGTTGGTGCTGTTTTTAAACGTCTTATAAAATGTGCTAGTCCTTCTAAGCTTCTTTTCACCATGTATGTAATCCAAACAGTGCTGCAAAAGTTTCTGCTGAAGACATGGTTGTGTTCAAAATGACTCGCTATCATCCTTTTGCGCAGTTTTTATTGTGTAATCTGCAATGGCGACTTAAGATAACAGAATGTTTACAATTCTCTTCCCTGTATTCAAACAGTGCTATATATGGTATTTTTTCATGTGTTCACACTGCAGGAACACTGCTCCTACTTTACGGCAGGGTCTGTTCTCAGCACAGAAGAACCCTGAGTGTCATAAGTATCAATTGTGTTAAAATATGTTTACATTACCTAAGTCTCACACAGTGTTCATACTGGTGGTGCAAATGGCAAACCATAAAAGAAGTCATAGAACAAATTTCATTCTCAGTGGAGCTCCGTGGTGGGTGAGCTCCTCCTTAATTAGCCCCTAGAACTGTTTGTTGCAAAAGCAGCTTATTACAGAAGTGCAATACCTTTCATTGTGACACAAATACACTGCACTCTTTTGACTGAAATACAGTATGTGCATTGTGTTTTGTTTGTACAGGTTCAGAAATACAACCACTGATACATTTCATTATGCTTGTGTATTTTCCTCATTCTCAAGTATTTCATTCTTTAAATGCAAATCCACATGTGCTGTTTTTCACTGTTAAGAAACAATATTAAATCAATGGAGCTGACCTTTTTAATTTAATTTTAATTGTAATTTCGGCACTTTTTTGCAATTAATGGTTTAAATGCAATATTGTCTGCATTGCATCTGATTAGATTTCATTGTTTAGATTAGATAGACATGTTTATAGTACCACTCAGTAGGGTATAATACAACTATGCATTGATTACATTTTATGCAATGTATTAAATTATGACATTAATTAATTAATGTCATCATTAATATATTTTTAGGAAGAAGAAGAAGAGTTTATTATTAGTGATATATTCCATTAATGCCATTTTGAGATAATCTGCATTGGCCGATACCTGCACTTTAAGGGTTCAATATTCAAAATTAGTGGAGAAATTGCAGAGAAACTTTGTTTACTTCATTGCAAATTGTATGCAAATGCGTAAACTGGGACTACTGCGTGGCTAAAAACAAATAGATGAGAAAAAAAAATTAAGTAAACGTACAGCCATTTATAAAAAAGAATGTTGTTGTTAAGTGCAATATAACTTTTTGATTTTTTTTAAAATAAAAAATACAGAATGCAGAAAAAAGTGCATTTATAGCTTAAATAAATGTTCATGTAAGTTAAGCAGGGTTGTAATTTTATTAATTAGTTTTTTTATAATAAATTTTAAATTGTGATGTATGGCAATATATACTGGCCACCCATCCCCCAGCTCCCTAACTATGGGCATTGACATCAGCCATTAAAAAACCCTAAAGCGTTCAAAAACTAGTCAGGATTCATGAAAACATTGCTTTTTGTTCTGGCATATATGCACCATAGCCTTATGGAAGGAATAACAATGTAGTGTGTGTTCCATTTAACATTTTTCCAACTGTTGTAACTGGAATTTGGTGTGAATTGCTCTATATAGCTAACAACCCTAACATTATATGCACATTAAAAGTGCATAAAAGTAACCCTTTAGAATATACTATATTCTTTATAAAGACTTAAACATTACATTTCCTCACAAGTCCAAAAGTAGATAAGGAGAACCCAGTTCTACAAAGGAGGTGTATAAAAATGTTATAACTGGTCATTAATACTTAAATGAAAATTAACAGTTCACAGACATGTAGCCTAACAGTATCTTTTACAATTTTGGTTGTATACTATTAATTGTTCCATTAATGAAGGCAAGCTGCCCTGGCCCAGATCCAGAAAAAACAGGCCCAAACCATGACACTGCCATCACCGTGTTTCACAGAGGTGATAAGGCTATTATGCCAGAATTTTAAACATTTTCCTTTCTCCAGATTTGGTTCGTATAAACCAAAAAGGTAATGTAATTTACTCGTATCCAGAGTGATTTACAATTAATACAACCTTACAATCCAACAGTGACACCTTGGCAAAAGTGGGATTTTTGAACCATGGACCATCTGGTCCACAGTCCAGCACCTTCACCGCATTTTTTAAAAGTCAGTGGCATACTCATCAAAACCCTTGCACACTATTGTTGGTCAGTGGGCTCCTGATAGAGCATTAGCATTAGTAAATGTGAGAGAGGCATTTAGTTGCTAAGAAGTTACCCTTGATCTTGCTGGTCAACCACTCCCTTTAGACAGTCTGTCTGTCAGAAATCTCAGTTGTTCATGTCATGATGCAATTTAAAAAAAATGGATTGTGCAGCTCAGACTTTAATATATACATGTTCTTTAAATACAATAATGTTTTTACTCACACCTAATTATAATCACATTTTTTGAAAACATCTAATTTCACCTTTAAACTAAGTGTTAATCTGCTAAATCCCAGAGGTTCACAGTCACAAATTATTAGAGATTCACCAAATATTAGTATGTGGTATTGGGAGTTTCCTCGGTATATTAATGGCCAAGTATATATATATTTTTTTATCTACATTTAGGACTTCTGCAAAAAGTTGATTAATGTTTAGGTCAATTTTTGCTGAAATATAGAGAATTCTAAAGAGCTCACAAACTTTCAAGCACCACTGTGTAATGTGTGATTACACAGAAAATAAAAAGCAAGAAACCAGGAAGGTCGTATCAAATATTATTATAAGGTTATTGAATGTTATTGTCCTGCTAAAGATCCCTACACTTTTGTAGGTTCTTGCAGGCAGTGGCAGACAGGTGTTTATCTCCTAATCATGTATCTTTTCCATGTGTCCAGTTCCACACCACATAAGATTTTGTTGTTTCTTACTAAAAGCTTTTTTTGCTTCATCTTACCATAAATGGTTCCAGTCACTATTCCAGTAGCGTATACCAAACAAAGTGTTTACATTTGTGGTTAGATGAAAAAAAGGCTGTCCGAAGAGTCTGTTGCCACGTAGGTGATGTCTAATTGCAGACTTTGAGACAAAATACTACCATATTTTACAAATTTCCAACTGGGAATTTCTGCCTCTCTAATCATTATCCTCAAAGCGTGTGCGGGTAAAACATTTGCACGCTCTTCCAGGCATATCCATAACAGGTCTGACTGTTTTAAGCTTCTTATTTATTGCCCTAGCAGTGACCATGAGCATTTTGTGTTTTACAGCTATTTTATAGCCAACTTATCTGGTCTTTCCTGTGTTGATAGATGTTTGAGGAGAGTTGGTGTCTGTGTCATATGTACGCCCCAGTGAAACGGTGGAAGTCATGGATGACTGCTTACAATTTCTAGTAAATATCACAACTGAAGTAAATCATACAGTTAAAGGTTCAGGTGAGTTGGAACCACTCCACAAAGGGTCTCCTTGCCGGGAGGCCATTATTAGAAACAGATGGTAATGTTTGTGATGCAAATGTTCTAGCAGCCCTGGTATATCGAGAGTGTTACCTGATGAACTCCTGAGACTTTATAAGGAGAGAGGATTTGTAAATGGCCTGTTAATGGAAATCTTTTATCTTTAGGCTATATCAATGACTATGTATGGTGAGAGCAAGGTTTAACGGAAAGGGAACTAATGGGATGAGGTGACACAACCCTGCAATCTGCACATGCATTCTGCTTTGCCGAGATTATGTTGCCTAAATGCATCTCACCCCATATCTATTTAGATATATTTAGAACTAGATTTGTAGTATCCACATGTACATGTATACGAACAAGTATACTGCTTGTGTGTGAAATATTGGGTTCTTGAAATGTAACGACACATCTTTAGTTTATCTACAATATTTTAATTAGTTTTACAGTTTTTCACCATCAGCATGTTGATGTATTTTTTTTGCTTTGCTCACCTCCTTCACACTGCATTTTCAGTGCAATTCTGTCCATCAACCAACAGGTGTGGGTAAATATCCTTGCCTGTATTTCAATGGTGACAAATTACACTCTTAAAACTTCCTGAAGCATGCGGTTTAATCACCACTAGAGAAGACTCCAGACAGACTCCAGACAGAGTGTAAACAGGATGTCCTTTTATTATCTGCCCCGATTGCTTAACCAAAGTGTTCTCCAGACCAGCCTTGGTCTAAATACCTTTTTAAAGACTGTACTGGAAAAATGTATCCCAGGATGTGACCCACAGTAGAAAAAAATACCCCTTTGTTACACAAATAAATGTAAATTGTATTTACATAACAAACTAACTGTAATTTATACTTAGTATTTGTGTCAATCAAAAGACACATGAAGAATAAATAATATTTGATCAAGTGTTTAACGTAATTGACATTACGTAATAGTTAACTGATTGGGCCCAGTCTAGGGCAGAAAGCTTAAACAATACAATTACCTAATGTCACTTGGTTTACTATTAGTACATTAAAACTCAATTTAACAAAGCACCGATATAAATACTTTTACTCACCTATTTTGGTATTCCTTGATTACTTGGTATATGGAGACTTTTAGTGTGACGTTTTCGTATCTGCCATTACTGTGATCTTTGTAGATGCGAAACTCAGCTGCTGTAACGGCCTCTCCATCAGGAATCTGAGTCAGATCAAAACGGAACTCTTTATAGTGTCTCCTTTGGTGGGAGAAATCCCTGTCTCTCTCGACTGCAAGAAAACACCAGCAAAGTGTTAAAAAAAAACAGGACAGGACTAAATGATCTGCTGTTATCTTTGTGTTCTCTTTAAACTATTGTACTAGGAGTGTCAAAGGGTTTCAACGGGGACAAATAAAACTCAATTAAAATTATTTGCTTTCGCTCACACAATCTGAACATTTTGATGCACAAAAAAGCCAAGTATAGGTCATTTAATTAGCCAACTGAGTTAAGGTTGCATTTTCAGGACAGGCCTTCCACTTTGAACCTTCAACATTTTCTCACTATGATAAATTGGCTAACCATTAAGCAAAACAAGTCTTCACTAATGACACTCCTTCAGCATAGGCAAGCCCTCCAGCATAGGCAAGTCCATGATAAAGCTTTTGTTCTCCTTAACAAGCTTACAGCACATATTCACATATTCCACATAGTTCACTTTGAAGATGTTTACCTCCCACCTTTGTATAAAGTAGGCGACATGAAAACTCTATTGCTGCTATACTCAACTACTATATTGCTACTATTTCAACTATACTGCTTACAAAAATGACTGCTCATTTCAAAATGAAATATCCCCTAATTTTTTTGAGCAGTGTACTCGATAAATCTAATAATATCACTGGTTGTCTATATCTGAAATTTCCTCAAAAGTATCAGTACACACAGTCTGTTAACCTTCTCAATATAACCTTCTGTTTTGTAAACTAAAACAACTGTCCATTGTTTAGCTTAGAAAGAAGTGTATGGAGCCCATATTTAAAATCACAAAAATCTGTACATCCATATTTGTAAGGTAGCAAGAACACTGAAGAACACGTTTTAGCAGAATTGTGTAGACAGTGTTTGCTTCCTGGTGCCACTGAAATAATGCAGTCATTTCTCTGATATCTATCTATAGTAAAAGTATGTGGCTACTTCACAGGAAGAGGTCAGGGGCCGTGCCAGAGTTAAAACAGCTGGTCAGGCTCAACTACGAGCCTGGTCTGCTAATTAAGAGCAGAGGTGATGGCCTGTCAGGACACAGACAGCTCCAAATTAATTTATGGGATTAATTAAGTGCATAAGTTTCTGCAACAGGGTCTGCACTCTGAACAGTGAACATTTAAAGGAGTTTCTCAGATGATTAATGAGTCTGTATGTGTGGGCTGTGGAACTTTTCATTCTGTTTACAAACTGTATACATACCCTTAGAGCACATCTAGAATGATTACATCAGTTTATCGTCATCAAAATATAAAGTAAACAAAAGAGTTTTGATAACGCTGCTCAGCACAATGTATTTAAATCTGGGGAAATGAAACGGTCTACATAACATGAGTTGATTATAGTGTGTTTGACCATCTGACACTAAATTAAAAGTGAACTTTGTACATGCCTTCATGGTTCAATAATTGAAAACATATGTAATATGGGCATTATGATGGCTTTTTCCTGTGGGACGCAGGGTGCAAGTGAAACAATACAAATCTCCAGGCAAAAGTTTAGTCTTTTTTAGAATTTCCATTCTCATATCATTGATTATAGCCATTATATGACACATGTAACATTATTATAGAAATTCCTCTCGTTGAAGAATTTTAACTACAACAATTACAAAGTCAGAACAAGTATACTCTTCATTGATTCAGGAAACGTGACACAATACAAACACTGAACTCAAGTTTATGAACGCTACTGTGAGAAAATGCAAGACTTGATTAAAACCAGTCTACCACCTCCCTTCTGTCATCTTTTTTAACAACAGGAAATAATTAGGCTAAATTATCTTCAAGTCAAGCAGTCAATTGATAAGTTTCTATGAGCTGCTGGGTGAGAGAGGTCACAGCAACCGAAGCATTACAATGTTAGTCGTGCATATCACTGTTTCAAAACACACAGCATTCCAGAAACAGGGCCTGTTTTGAAGAATGAATGGCATTACCTCAACAACTTAAAACTTTGGCAGAGGAGTTAAATGTTTTCCAATTGTCCCTCATTCATATCATATGTCTGCCTATATAAACTATGGAGGTTACACTATTAAACCTTTTTTCAACCTTATTTTGTATTCTTTTATCTTTTTTTATTTCCTTTCTAACCTGTAATTGCCTTGCCAATTGCAGAAACTATTTCTATTTTCTCTTGTTTTTGGAGAATTTAAGGATGGCTTGCACATAGGTTAGCCTATATTTTCAGTAAAATGCTGCAAATGGAAAGGGGTCAGAACTATAAGAGCCCCGTCTAATTTAATGGGTTAGGTTATACCCCACAGTAACTGCTGAAACAGAAAGTACAATTATGAATTAGGCAAACTATGTAAAGATTATAAACATACATACGTACATTATTCATTTTTGTAATATAATCAGGTCTACATAGGCGTTTGCATTAGCTCATATATAACAGACTTGTTTCCGGTGTTCTACATTAATGGTCCAGTGTATGCTTTATTGTCATAGGATATCTCTTTTTGAGATTGCAACATTAAGACTGTAATTTTAGTGTTTAGTGACTTTTATTGCACATTAGAAGCTCTGTCTACTAGTAATAAAATATACCTGTTTTCTCCTGATATGAAGTTAATTTTCCTGAAGACTAGTTCAATTAGTTAGAAGTTACCTATTGAAACTCCCGTAGGTTGTGCAGGTTTCTGTGGCCTACCTTGCATGCATTAAATATACAGCATTAAGCTGCATGTACAAACCATACGGGTAGTGAACGATGAAGCTAAAATCAGCCCTTAAGGGCAATGCGTTTGGAGATAAAAGGACCAATAATACTGCTAAAGAGAAAGGATGTGGGAGCTTTTCTATGGATCCTACCAATACCAGAAAACAATGAATAATTAATTCACACACTATTTTAAGCATGGTCACATTTAAACATCCATATCACACTAATGTTACCCAGAACACTGTGCATTTATGAACCAGTCTTCTGTAATAATTATTGTTAAAAAATGACCGATTCTATGCATACATCAGCCAATTATGAAACTGTCAAGCTGATTAAAACAGGTTTCTATTATCTTCAGTAGCTTCTCTGTCAGCAGGTCAAAGTATTTACGTGTATTTCTGATCTAATAAATATCTCAGTAAGGTAAGACGCCCATTCAAACATCTTTATGGTTTGTTTCACTGCTAAGTATTTTTTTTTTAATATTTTGATGCATAAATACTGTAAAGTAGTACTTAATACACGTTTGTTTGACTTTCTATTGGACTTGTGGTCTCAGATCTATGCAGTTCTAACTATACTGTACACTTTCAAAATGAAATATCCCCAATTTCTGTGAGCAGTGTATGTATGATCAAATTCAACTAGGTATTAGGTGTTATTACGTTAAGTATGCATAAATATGAGGTCAAGATTAAATTGATTTGAGTTAATGTAGATAGATAGATAATAGATTGAGTTAATGTAGCTGCCAAATGGAATCGGTAAAGTGCATAGTTGTTTAAAAAAATAAACTGTAGAAATATGTTATGTATTATCTCCGCTAATAACGAATTGCTATAAGCATTAAAACGTGTAGACTCCAAAACCTGGACAAGCTTTGTGGCACGATTGCCGTGGTCGCACATAGCCAGTTAGGGTCCGTAGGCATCAACTTTCTCGTGTAGCTATACTCACCCAGATTAACAAAGCTCATGACCATGTCGGCATCGTTGAGAAAGTTGGAGTCGTGAGAAGTAGCTAAAGGCGGACTTTGACTTGCCCAGACTGCGGGAGCGCGTGAATATCCATAGGGAGAAGAGTGCTGGCCTTTACGAGAAACAAAGTTCATACTGATCCCTTTGCCCACACTCTCGAGTATGGCATCCTCCTCCGCTTCCTCTGTGGTCATGGCGTTATAGAGATCGAGCATGAAGAGCGGGGCTGAAGACGCCTGCTTTGCTGGAGAGAATGGTTTCGGCCGATGAGGCAAACCCAGGATGGAGAGAATCTCTCTCTGAATCTCTCGGCGTTCGTGGTTCCTTAGGCGCCTGTAAACGAAGCTCGAATGAACGTGGTTATCCCCTAAGGCGCACTGTACAGTCTGGAAGAACCCTGTGCAGCTCCAGAGAAGCGCCAAAGCAGCCCAGTCGCAAAGCGTTAAAACCCTCATGTTCTTATTTATGATGCTGTTACTTCACCACGCAGGTCTCGGGCTGTTCATGAGCTCCATGGTAGCGCGTAAACCATTCATAATAATATTAAGTGTTTTACTATAAGAGGTCTGGTTGCTTTATTTTTGCTCTAACACACACAGAGAAGAAAGATCAGGCCAAACTGTGTCCTTTTTATATCCACTGTTGGTTTAGTCCACAAAAAAAGATCGCACTTTTTCTCCTGTCCTCTGATGACTCACATCACGCTCGCTCCTTCTCCGCCGTGATTTAACACTAGTAAACTTTTCAGACTGAGTAAACACTCTTTCCAAATTCTACTTTTAAGGGAAAAACACAACTTACAACTATTCCCTGGAGCTAATGTTTGTCAGAACAGGGAGTCTCGAATTCCTTGTGCGAAGCGACGATCTTCCCTGTTTAAACCTACTGGTGCTCCTGCGCCAGAAGCGTAGACATACTTGAAAAAAAGCATTCACACAGTCCGTCCCACACTCCAGAGGGTTCGTGTCCTCCTCTAGCGGTCGCACGAGCTTCACTGACCTGAGCCTGAAATTAGAGCCACTTGATATATGAGACCTGCCGTAGTAATGCAAAGCAGACGAAAAAAGTCCGTGGGTACACACCTGTGCGTGTTAGGTTATTACCATAGCGGTTTTCTTCATGTTTACACTTGCACATAGTAAGCTGAAATAATTTCTGAATCCCCCTATTCTTTCATTACCTTGTTGTAACAGAAAATGTTACATGTTTTTTTAGTACTGGTCTGGTGCTGGTTTTGCCATGGTCTTCTTGCTGGTTATATTGGTTGACTAGTACAACAGTGTCCAAAACACACTTGTCAGTCTTTGATGTTTGTTTGTTTTAGCACTGAAGGTTGTAGGTTTGAATCCTGTAAGCACTATCAATCCACCAACGTTGGAACCCTGAGGAAGGCACTTAAAGTTGAACTGTTAATAACCAAAAGCAGTTGTTTTAAATCTAGAATGCCAAATAGCAATTAAAACATGTATAGCATCAATATGCCAGTATAAAGTCATTATGTTATATTGTACCACAGTAAGTATAAGCCACTTTGGACAAAAGCTTTAAAATACAAATATGAGGTCAATTCAAGCAGTTCTTGTTTAAATCTATGGGTTGTAAAAAATCAGAAGGTTTTGAGTTCACATGCTAATTGTGCCGAGAGGTAACTTTTGGAGCCTTTGAGCATTGAACCTCACTATTTATATAGAGATATCGTCCATGTATATATTATAGATTATAGCTATAGTATAGCTGTTAAGTTACTCTGCACAAAAGTGTCTGCCAAGAACTGTAAATGTGAAGTCTTAGTTTCTGTTTCAATCCATGTCTTCGGGGGAGAGGACCACATTTTAACATCACATGTATTGTGATGTTACTTATCCTTACAATAGGCTCTGGATTGCAACTGAAAATTTCAGTTCAGAGTTCAGATCCTGATTCTGTCTAGCAACCACTGTTAAATGCTTGAGCATAGACCATAACTTTTAACTCATTTATTCACTCACTCACTCACTCACTCACTCAATCAGTGAGTTAATCAATCAGTGAGTTAATCAATCAGTCAATCAACCTACTCTGCCAGCTGTAATTTAGTGTCTCTGGGGTAACGTGAACTGAAGCACAGGGCACAAGGCACAAGACTATCCCAAGGCAAGGTGCCAGTCAGTTGTGACACACATGCATCCACACACATTAAGAAGATTGGGACACCCAGAGTTAGAGAGAACATGCATTCTCCACACAAACAGCGGCCACCCCACTACTCTACATGGGTCTCTGAAGCTATGATTCGACAGCGGTAATTGTTCAACTGTGAGCTCTTAACTGTTAGACTGGGCAGCATGGTGGCTCGGTGGGTAGCACCACTGCCTCACAGCAAGAAGGTCCAATGTGCTGGCACCTCCTGGGTTGGAGCGGCCTGAGTCCTTTCTGTGTGGAGTCTGCATGACCTTCCCATGTCTGTGTGGGTTCACTCCAGGTACTCCGGTTTCCCCCCACAGTCCAAAGACATGCATGTTAGGTTAATTTATTATTCTATGTTAGGTTTATTTATAATTAAATTGATTTCTCTTTGATTCATCGATTTGATTGTGTATATATAACTAACCCTGATGTAATGTTGTTTATGGATATAACCTTGTGTGTGTCGCTGAAATGGCCACTGATTTCGATAGCGATGTTAAATAAACAAACAACTCTTTCAGTTGTAAGTTGCTCTGCTAGAATCTAAGGTTTAAGCGTTTGGAATTCATATTTGGCCAGATGGGGGATCTGGAATATACAATATCCACTCAATTCAACATTTAATCACATAGTACAGAAAATGTTTATAATGACTGCTTTTCAATAGGCTAAACAATAATACAGTAATATATAATAATCTGCCCTTTCTGCAGTGCAGGGTGTTGCAAACCCCACCCAGTATTTGAACCCATGCCCACAAACACCAGCAGCTGGTACATAGTATTTACATCAAACTGTTACATTTATAGCATTTCACATTTATAGCATATAACATTCCTTATCCAGAGTGACATAGTGCAGTGATTTGCATTTTTTTTACTAGACATATCAGTTACTTTCAGTTAAGACCTTTACAATCCTAGCAGCTGAGAGAAAATACTTGGCTCAAAGGCCCATGATGGAAGGCGTGGAAGTGATGAAACCCTCCAATATTCCACTAATCCTAATTTACAGTGGCGCCACTGCCATCACTATAATTCCCACTACTTCTGGCAGCATGTTGTTTTACATATTAATTAACTGTAAGTTTATGCTATATCATCAACAGAGAAAGGTGCAGGGTGGATTTGTAGGCAGTACTGGTATGGGTAAACAAAAGCAGGAGCACATGTTCTGTGAGGAGCTGTGTTCTTTTCAATCACTTTATGACACCTTTATGGTACAAGTGTGTGTTTATACCCATCAAACAGCAATCAATCAGTCTCCAGCAGGCAGCTCATCAACTTTACTGCCACTTCATTTAGGACTTTGGGATGAAGCTGTTACTACAGTGATTGGGTCTGCTGCCTCTCTTCTTCAGCTTGTCCTCTTGTAATTGGTGGAGTGTTGCTTGTTTGGAGTGTACCCTGTTTGCAGCAATTCTAAAGCTGTTATGCTTGTTCTATTCATCTCTATCAGTACAGCAGAAATAGTGTATGGGTCATATCTAACTTGTCTATTTTGTCTGCAGTAGGTGTATCCCCTTCTTTAGACTTAAACTGCATGTCCTTGTGGCATTTCATAGTGAAGTGGGCAGGACACTGCTTCTTCCTCAAACCAGTGCAGCTGCAAATCTCACAGATCATCTGTAGCCTCGGCTAGAAGGCTCCAGATAGGCTTCAAAATTTTTGGTGCCATCATACAGGCATAATAAAGCATACTTTGATCTTTTGCATGTTTCTGTAAATTATCTTTTAAAGACTGTAGTCAAAGGTGTGATGACTTACTCAAATTGTCCTTAAAATGTCAAGAGGAAAAATGTAATGTTTTAGGCAAAATAACTTTTTTTTTCCTTTTTTTTAAAAAGAATAATAATGTATAGATATTTCACTGGATGGAGCTAGGGTGGAAATGGTGATTTATTGTATTTTTAAATAGAGCATTTGTCCTAAGCTAAAAGTTTGACTTTTGACTTTTTTTTTACTTTTGACCTACTTTATTGATGGACTAATAATTTAAAAGCAAATTCAGCAGAGCAGAGTAGTTCCATAATACATTTTTTTGTTAGTGTTTCTTGAAGTTGTCAATGTGGGAAAAATCAAATCTAGAATCAAATTTAGAACTATGTAGAAAAGTTCCTATGTAACAGAATCTTGAAAATAGTAAGTATTTTCATAGGTACTAAATAACAAGGTTTGAAATCAAAAACAAAAAAAATATTAGACAAGCACAAAACAATAGAGAACTCCATCGACATTTAAACAGATATCACAGTGAATAATAGTATAAATAATGGCTCCATGTACAAACCATACATAATGCTGAAATACACTTTTCAAATAACTGTCATAAAATCATTATGATGTTGAAATTGAGTTTTTCATTTGAACTGCCATCCTAGTCCACTTAGGGCTGTGGGCTTAGATGTTAATAAAGCAGCTTTGAACTCTGATAACGAAATGCCGGTAATGGAAGTATATCTCTTAGACTGATAAGTGGAGGTACTGTAGCTATTTACAGCATTAGCTGGAGTGTATGATCCCAAACACCGCAACACTTGTACATGTCCTACAGGTGTCAGTGATGAGAGCGCTTTGTGATCCAACGGAGTCCTGAGACAATATCACCACCCTCTGGAGAGACTTTTACTTGACAAAAGGCACCGTTATCAGATTTTGTACAGGAGACAAGAAAATAATGTGAAGTCAATACTGATGATCATGCTTTCTAAACAGCATGTATATGGATCTCTCTGGTGTCTTTTTTTATGAAAATAAATTATCCAAATAGTGATGTCAATAATTGTCAAATGACTAAATTAAAATCCTCTTAAGAAAGAATTCACTGAGGCTTAAAGCTAATGAGCAACAGTCTATTTACAAAGTAGAATCTCTGTCCACTCAACAGCTGAAGAAAATAATGGTAAATTATCATAATAAGTTAACAATCAATTCATCCCAGCAAACATGAACACACTATTGTTGCTATACATACAGACCATAATGGAAGGAAATGTGCAATTTCCAGGTCTAAGGTTGTAATGTTAGTTTCTCAGGATGTACAGGATGCAACAATTATTAGTAGGCCATGGTCATTCATTATTAATCTTAGAATGGCATTCTCAGAATTAGTCTTTCAGGTTAGGTCAAAGTCAGATAGTTGAAACATCTTCCTTTACTGATTGGCCATAACACAGGGAGTCTATTGTGGTCAGAATAACAGGTCTAATATCAGGCACTATTATCTCCCAAAGCACATACTAATGGGGTAAAGGAAAAGAATATGCGCAAGTAAATGATTGAGTGAATTTTACTACATTCTTTGGATTTCCTTATCCGCATACAAGGGAGAAAAGATATTCCAATTGACACCTGAGAGCTAATTTAAGAGCACGCCATCTACATTTGCTCAGAGAGCATTGATTCTTTAAGAGAGTATCCATGTTACCATGTTATCTGGATGCTAAACATGTACTTAATGTGATTATGAGACTGTTTAGTGATTTATCTTGTTTTTCTTCTTAGTCAAGCCATATTGTTGTTGAACATTTCACAGACGGAGTTACTGCTTTGCTGTAATAATAGGCAAGAGAGCTTATTTAAGAAGACACAGAACAATATAAACTATAAAAAAACAGGAAAAGTCTAAGGACAAGGCTAGACTAAACAAGATCACGTTAAAACATGACATCCTGTGAGACTAGACACATGACAAGAAGGTATAATACAGTATAGTACTGTGTGATAATCTTAGGTTACCATCTGATTTGCTCTTTTAACTGTTATGTAATAAGCATATATAACATGTGGTCACTAATTTGACCGCAAAATTCAAATTCTTCATCCTAAATAACCACAATCTTTTTGAGCTTTAGCATATCTTAACCTTTTTCACCATGTTCCACTTATACTTGGTTGCTTCCCATTCAAAAAGAATCTACAGTCTACGCTTCTTTTGCACTATAGAGGGGTCACTTCATTCATTCATTCATTCAGTGTTTTATTCTCTTATTCAGGTTAGTCGGGGTTGCAGGAAGGTCGGTGCCTAACTGGCAGCACAGGATCCAAGGCACAGATACAACCCTAAACAGGGTGCCACTCTAATGTAGGGCACATACACACTTTCACACACAAAGAGCACATTGGAAACAACCTAGCCTAATTTGGAATCTGGAAGGAAATCAGAGCACCCGGAGAAAACCCACACAGATATGGGGAGAATATGTAAGCTCCACACAGATGGAGCCCATAGTTGGGATCGAACCAGAGATCTCACAGCAGTGAAGAGGCAGTGCCGCACCACCATGCTGCCCTGGTAATTTAATCCCATCACATCCCAGTCACCCCCAAATTCAAAAAAGGCAGCACAATCAATGGAGCTTACACACAGTTCTCTAAGAAAACAGTACGCTGCTTGCCCTCTCTCACAATTGGCTACTGGGCACCAGACTATCTCTCTTTCCATTACCTTTCTGAGCCAGTGGCAAGTTAGGCACTTTGGTAAAGCATCACAAAGACATAAATGGCTGCTAATCAAAGTACTGGTCTGGGCATTAGTCTATCTGGGCGATAGGTTTTCTGCCTGCTATGTCCATTTTGAGTTCTGGTTTACTCTTATGCTGGAATCTGACAGACAGATTGGAAAACAAACATGACAGATAGCAGATACAGAGCAATGAGACCAGTTTTAGAACAAGGCACAGATATAAATATCACCAGGAAGCCGACTGACTTAATCTCACAGGAAATGTTATGGAACAAACTGCTGAGGATGGCCATGTGATGAAGTAGCATTCTAACAACAACAGTACCGGTACTTCAAACAAACACCATAGTACTTAATATACTACAGCAGTGATTCTTAGAGTAAGGGGCTTAGAGCTATTGTAGGGTGTGAAGCAAGGCAAATTAAAAGGCATGCCTGATCACTGCTAGCATAAGGTGGAGACAAGTTAAAAACATTTAACATGCATGATGCATGTGTAGTTCCAATTAAGTTTTGACTTGTTACTTTTATTTGTTTTGTTCCAGAAGAAGTTTGAGTTTTGTAAGAATTGCAGTTGTTAAATTAAATGGAGTATATTCTTAAATGGGGGACACTGCAGAAAAGGTCACATGATGAGTGTTGTTATTTGCTATTTCTATATGAGTTTAAATAATGTTTGTTATTAGTTATATCATGATGTCATACATCGCAATAACCAGACAGCTAGCTAGTAGGCAAACAAGCGATCTTATATCTGTTAAAGTTAACATCTTATACTCATAATCATTTATTGATGATTACGGAAATATTTTAGAAGTGAATATATGTGTTATTGATCATTAATAATTATGTATACCACTCATATTAATTTCTGAAAGACAGTTGCACTACTGACATTGTGTGTTAATAGGCTACAAAATTATCTCTGTATTTTCACAATTTTAGTTTTAAATATTGTTCCAATATATTGTAGTTTGATTAATTTTAATTCATAAAAGTAAGGGCATTCTGGGTTTTTATGACTAACATGGTGTCGTTCATTATGGGACATATAAAACTTGCCATTTTAATTAACTCAATAATTTATTTTTTTTTTTTTACTAGTTTTACAAATGGGATGAGAAATTCTCTCTGTGACCCATGAGGCAATTCAGTTGACCTGGGTTTGAGTCTTGGCACTGCATTCCAGGCTGGTTGGGGACATCATGTTCTGGCCCTTTAAGAGCAAACTTGCTGCCTGTAGGTGACTCATGTTTACCTACATCACGTGACTTTCAGACTAGGCTTCAGACCTCTATATAACCAAGATAAACATGAATAAAACATGTAGAAATTATAAACAATTTGTGTAGCTTCCTTGATGATCCCCACACTTTGATGTCCATGCAGTTTTTTTAGTTCATAGCAAAAAAACAAACCACAGATTTATCAGCAACAATTGTTTAATAGCTGAACATTCTGTTTTTCTGAAGCATACCGCAAAAAATACAATTTAGTTATTTCAATTAATAGTATATTTACTTCAGTAAATAAAAACATATGGAATTTTAAAGTGAAGGAAACCTATATAGAATTACCTTATTTCTATTTATACTTTATAACAAATAGTGAAACAAGCTTTACAGAGTAAAACCCCTGTTAAGCAAGACGGTGGAGAGAAAAAACTCCAGGAACCAGACTCAGTAGGGACTCATCCTCTTTGGTCGACGGATAATTTAAATACGATTAAATAATAATCTGTATATATGCAGGGTGAGTCAAAATGACACAGGACACAATTATTTCAGAAACAAATGGAAAATGACACATCTGAATACTCCAGCAAGTAATGGGTGAGGGGGCTTATCTTTTGGGCTATGTCCAGAACATGGCCGCTATCTTGAAATCCACCTGATCAAGGGCAAGTTTTACCAATGGGAAGGTGGTCATGTAGCATATCAAAGAAGACCGGAATTGTGTCTGTTTTTTTAATTGAAGAAAGCTTTGCAATATGTCTTAGAGTTTAAAAGTTAGCAACACAGAAAGTTCAAATTTTTTTTTGTTCGTCACAGGTAACTAAAGATGGTAAAATTAATATGGCAAAATGAAGAACGCAGTTGTCATAACATAGCCGCGGACTTCAACAACCAACAAAGAGAAAGTTCACCAATTTCACACAGCACTGCTGAATCCCTCATTGCCAAATTCGGAGAAACCTGGGACTGTGGACACAAGCTGCATAGTGGTAGTACAAAGACTGAAACTGACAAAAAAAATCAACAATGGTTTTGGCAACCTTTGCAAAAATGGTATACAGTCAATATTCAGTTCAGCCTCAGTCCAGAAGATTATTCCAAAGTTGTGGAAATTTATAAGGAAATGCTCTTCCACCTGCCATAATGTTTTTTTTTTATTCTAGGAACTATAGGTAAACTGCATCCTGTGAACGAGGTGAAAATGCTGGGTTGTAATGCTTAATAAGCATTACACTCTAGAGGCAGACTATGGCTGCTTTATATGTTAGTAAAAGTATTTTGTAATTAATACAAAATATAATTGTCAGTGTAGAGGCAATAAAACAAGACTAATATGATAAATATTTTTAGTTCTATTTAACACTCAAGCTGCATTCTGAATCAACTGTAGTGTGTTTATGGATCTACCTGAACACCTAGCTTAAAGACCATAACAATAATCTAAACAAGAAGTTACAGAGGGATGAATCATTTTTTCTGCATGTTTAGTATATTTGCTATTTCAGAGGTGCTACGTAAGTGAAAGAAAGCTATTCTAGTTACATTATTAAGGTGTGCATCAAAAGAGAGACCTGAATCTTTTGTGACACCCAAGTTTTTTTTTTTACCTCTGAGCTGTGAGTTACTGTTTATTTTTAGCACTGGGTTAGATAACTTGTTTCTCGCAGCCTTAGATCCAACAAGTAACACCTCTGTTTTATCTAAATTAAATAAAAGAAAGTTACTCGACATTCCGTTTTTATGTCATTTACACAATCTTCAATCCTACTGTTTGTGGTAGGATTATTGGATTTGGGATAAATATAGCTGTGTCATCTGCATAGCAGACACGAATAATTTCATGATCACGAATAATTTCTTGTGAGCACTGATGAAGGGTTTGAGGATAACTAATACAAACTGTGCAACAAAAAGTGAGCTGCTGTCTCAGACTCTACATATACAATGTGGTAGATTTGCCAAAGCACAGTGAACACAGTGTATAAAAACTCCAGTTTCACTGCTATGTCTGATGCCAGGATAACATACACTGATATACCACCAATACATCAGTGTATATAACGTGAAATATTTTCTTATACACAATACTGCTGTGAAGATCGTAATGCCGATAATGACACTGAATTCGATGCTACTCTCTGATCAGGAGGAATGCATGATTTAATTTCCTAGACATTAAAATATCACATCTCTAATGGGTGACCTGTGCTTCTATGTCAATATTTCCATGATTATGATACAAATAATGTTACCTTCAAATAATTTCCTGCAAACTTCATAGGCTCTTTTAAGTTCCCCGAATTAAAGAATCACCTATAAACACAAACCCATGAAAATGTATGTTATTTTTGAGAATGTAATTGAATCCTGGAAAATACATCCATGATTGTAACTTGAATCCAGTTTGAATTATGAAATTGAAATATTCCTATTATATTTTCCTACTATGAAGAGGTTTTGATCAATTCTGAACATACATTTAGTCCACAGTGTTTCATTTTCTAAGGTTAAAAGTATTTAATTTACATAAAACAAAGAATTATTATTTCTCACCAATAATTTGATAATACATTTTTGTAATAACCTTTTTTTTTCCAAATTAGAATTTAATGGTATAATAACAAGAAAATGTAGGTGAATCAGTTTTTAACTGGTGTGGCTTTTCCAGCACAGATGAAGAGGTGGAGTCAGAGACAGCACTACTTAAAATCCTCATTCGTAGCTTTGGAGACAAAGAAGGTTTTTTGGAAGTCAATGTAATTCTCTAAGTAATCGGATGAATAAAAGTATATGTATATATTGAAAAGCTAAACAAAAACTACCATTAATACCTAAATGTTGGAACTTTTGTCTTAGGTCAGGGTAATCAAAATATAAAATATGTGATATGGACATGTTAAGGACTTGCAAGGATTCTGTTTTGATATTTTTACAGGATGAAATTGCATCTTGCAGCAGAGAAATTACTTTAAAGCTTTTTGACACTAAAGGCATGTCAACTCATTGCCATTTCTAGCAATCAGTCCAGATCTCAGCCTAATTACAGAATTTAAGGTTAGGGTAAGAATTGGTAAATTACCAGGCTCCATCCTGCAAGGTTGATTTGTGAACTGCTATTTGAGAAACATGATGTGGAATATTTCACAAATCTATGCCTAATATTTCAGACCATCATAAAAGCCCAAGTACACGCAATGTTGTACTAGCTGTGATTTATTTGATTGATGATTTTATACTTTCCTCAACCTTGGGTGATTCCTATAATTTTTCAAAGCACAAGTAAAATGCCTCTATCATACTACTAAAGTCTGAGTGAAAAGTTGAGCTTTCCTGAGCTGAAGAAAAAATCCTAAACTATTTTGAGCGTATCCCCAGTTGTTGCAGTATAGTGCTAAATGTTGCAGGTAAAAGATAGATTGCATTTTTAGGTAACGGTGTGAGATGTTGACAAAATGGCTGTTATGCGCATATGATAAGCTTGATAATTCCTCATTCCTCGTTTGCTTGTTTGTCTGTTTAGTTGCATGTAGTGTCGCTCTACAGCATCAATGACCATTTAATGACATACACAAGGTTAAATAATGGTACACTGGAAAAAGACATACACTCAAATTTAAAACTAGTCTCATATATACTCAGACCAGGGCCAATGCAGTATAATGAATTAACCTAAACTATGTCTGTGAAGTACGTGGAGTAAACCTACATGGACACGAGGACGGCATGCAGACTACAAGGCATTCAGTTATCTTTCCCTGGGCTCATCTTTTAAAAAATGCAATGAGAATGACTAAGATTGTAAAGCTGCTTTGAGACAATGTTCCAAAAAGACACAGTAAAAATTTTTTTAAAAAAACTAATAAAGAAATAAATTAGACTTTGGTAACATACTGTAAGTCAAGGTAAAAGGTATTTCTTATGTTGTTCCATATAGTTACATGCTCCAAATCAAGCTTATTTTTCTTTCTGTGTACGCATGATTAGTTGAAACATGTCGAAAGTGAGGTTACAAGTAAATGACAAAGAACAAAGTAAAAAAAAAACGGTTTTAATTAATATCATCACCAGTAAATAAAATTACTGAAAATACACACAACAAGAAAACCTAAACACTGAAAAAAAAGTGGAATTGATAACCTTTTTGCAGCACAATAATCAAAAACAGTTGATCTACCTAATAATTGAAAAGGCACATAGAAAATGACAATTCAAAATTTGACAATTCATAAAAATGTTCATGGTTCATGACAGCATAATGATCCAACTTTGTTTGATGCTATATAACAGGCTCACATTCTTCATTTACAATAATAACAATTGTAATAATGTTTCATTTATATAACACATTTCCCAAGCTTAAGGACACAATAGTATAATAATAATAATAATAATAATAATAATAATAATAATAATAATAATAATAATAATAATAATAATTAACAGTGATATCTGGGCTGCCATTTAATTATATGTTTATAAAAATTAGACATTCTTTAACAGAAGACCAAACAGTCAACTTTCATGAAAGCATGCAATTTCATGGTTTATATCTATGCTATGGTAGAAAACTTGAACGGAAGCTCAGACAAAGCACTTTGGAGATTTTGAATACGGCTACAGAATGGCTGAAAAGCTACAGACAAACACTGGAGGGTGCTGCAGAGTCAAAAAAAATTGTGGTGAGTTAAATTTAATTTAGTCTGTAAGCAGTCCAGTGCTCCAGACGTCTGATCCTAGGATTTTATCTGATGGATTGAGTTCACTTTATAAGTAGCTGTCAGCAATTAATTTCATTCTTCATCTTATGACACAGAAAGCGAGTAATGATCAGCTTGTTTAATTGTCTGTGCAAGGGTCCGTTTCATTATTCGCACAGTTAGAGGTACTTAGTCTCCATGCATTTAAGACACCCTTCATAATATGATCATCCTGAGTTTAAAAAGGTTTGCTGTGTACTTTTCTCTCATTCTCTGAGCACCACATCCAGACTGGCAGTCTGTCTTTTATCTGGGGTGTTTCAGTTGTTTGGTCCTTTACTGAATGGATCCCTTCTTAGTGCCATACCATAGCACATGGATGGATGACACACACCTGGTGGCCCTGGTTCTCCTGGATATCCCCTCTTCCCTATTTCTCCTTCATGTCCAGGCAAGCCCGGACTGCCTGGGTGACCAGGTTTGCTGGGCCCTGGAGGACCCATTGGACCTGGAAATAGAAAAGTTACTAAATGAAAAATGATCAGGGGCTAGGGAGTAGTAGGCAAGAGCTAAATCAAAAACCTCACCCGAAGTTAGTTGCCTCCGAAGCAATTTCAGGCCACACAGCAGACCCTAGCAACTTTTGTATTTTTTCATCAGATATTTGTATTCTGTTATTCCAAACCAATCTTTCACCATCTTGTGTTTAAGACTGAAAGCTATGTACTCTAATTCCCCCACCCCCACAATTACTAGCCAACCAGCATATTGTTTCCAGCTTTGTGTGCAGCTCTGTTTACCAGAAAAGCCACAAGTAGCACTGTGTAGTGTGAGTATAATTAAACCACATTGTGGAGGTCGACCAAGCTTAAAGGATCAAATTATTACTTATCTCCCGGAAGTTTCCAGAGTCTCCCCTCTACTAGTGATAGTGTATCTCTAATGCATACAAATTACATAGATTATCCTGGAAATTGACTTTGTAGAGAAAGAAGACATGAGGGAGAGGGAGAGAGACAGAGAGACAGAGAGAGAGAGGGAGAATGAGAGCTCGCTAAGTAGACCCCTGTGGGCAGGCTTTACAGTCTCTCTTTCTTTCATTGTTTTCATCAGTTAAAAAACATTGCTCTTGGATATTTTACTTAATGAAAATGTCATCATGAATGGGGGGGGGGGGGATATGTCGCTTCACAATTCACAATACCTTTTTGCATTTCGCAACTTCCTTTAACTTTTCATTTGCTTTTCTGATTTATCTTGTTTGATGAAATAAAATCAAATGATTATTTTATAATCACTTCATATTAATTTTGAAATTATTATTAATTGTTGTGCGTAATGTATATTGGGTGTGGTGATGTTACCTCCCTAAAACGAGTTATAAGGTGGGATGTGTAATGCCTGATGATAACTCGAAGCAACACACACACACACACACACAAACAAACGCACACAGACAAACACACACACACACACACAAACAAACACACACACACACGCACACCCAC
>JAUZST010069722.1:0-21984 GCA_034779995.1 Parotocinclus haroldoi | reverse complement strand
CACACACACACACACTCATATATATATATATATATATATATATATATATATATATATATATACATACACACACACACATATATATAGACACACACACACGCACACACACGCACAAACCCACACTTACACACAAACGCACACACAAACACTCGTCCTCCACGGGTGGCCTAGATGTAAATTAAATAAATACTTAAGTATATTAAATTATAGATAAATTATAGGTAAATAACAATATAAATCAAATAACAAACCGATAATACAATTGAATTTAGTAGTTTAAAAAAACAAACTAAATTATATCAAAGCAGATTGTAAAATGAGTCCTCAGTCGGAGGCCCTTTGAAAGGACATCGTCTCCTAATGTCCAAACGATGGAGGGAGTTACTGCCCTCTGGTGGGACTGGTTATTGTTGATGGAGACCAGTATAGGTGATGCTGGGCTGGAGGAACATCTAGGTGTGTGGAGCTGGAACCGGTACTGGAATATCGGATCTGGGAAAAGAGAAAATGTAGTTACTTATGGGTTAGGAGCACAGAGTCTATTATCCATTACCGATGCCATGTGCAGCATGAAAACTCCGGCAGCACTACTATAGCAGCATATATAACCTATGTATATACACACATATTAACACACATACATAATTAGTATAGATGGACCTGATTAGTGTTAACAGAGAAACCAGTCCATTATTTTGTCCATATTATATCTGGTGTCTTTTGCCCCCTTTGGCTAAACCAACAGCACCATTAATGTCACAAGGTGAGCTGATGGCAAGCTGGAACTGGCCTGGTTGGTGCTTGGAAGGGAATTTATCGTCCTTTCTTTCTAGAGACCATGATTGATTTAGGGCAACATATGCAGTCCACAAACAAAACAGAATAAAGATGTTTTTGTACGTCTTATCACTGGGGACAAGGATGATGTGAATGGGATGAGGCTTGGTCATTCACCTAAAGATTTCACCGATGTTCAAAGACAGAGTTGGTGGAATGGTGTGCTTTTGTAGCTGCTATTTTCAAAGGAACAAAAGATTGCATTTATTGGACAAACGTCTTTGAAGGCATCAGAGGCTTCAGCGGCAGGGAACGGAGTGTAGGTGAGTGCGTTTGGCACTTTTATTGGACAGTGCACTTTCTGTTTGTCCCACCCTGAAGCTCTGCTTCTTCTTATTTTATGACTGGTCTACATCATAAACACGATCAGAAATCAGCGGCAGTAGATCTTCCAGTTTATTTACAATATCCACAGTGCACAGGCCTAAAGTAAGAAAGACGTACCGTTTTGTGATCTGCAGCTCCACCGCCGGTAAAACGTTTTTCTGATGAAATGAAAACTCAACTCTCTACACGTTCCTCGAAAAGAACGAAACTGAGTCACCGGATCAAATGGATGGCGGGATGTTTATTAAACTTCCTAAAAAACAAATGGCTTTTTTTTTTCTCCTTCGGACTCTATTTTATGCAACTTCGGCGTGGTTAGGTGAGGCCGCGTCAACTTTCATTCCTACAGTGATGTGTGAATTGCTTTAAAGGACCCTCAGCGAAGTGATATTCAGATATTAGAGGGTTATAGTTAATTAGCCTTTCCCTTTGTTGCAGATAATAGCGGTGGTGGTCGCTAATCTCGTGGCGGAGGAGAGGAGAGCTCATTCTATAGCCGTGGTGAACCTTTAACACGTCAACATCGTAGGCATTAAAGCCTGGCATGTAATTCCTTATACGAGAGCTTGTATGTGAAAAAGAAAGGTTAAAAATAAACTAATCAGGGAAAATATAAAAGATATAAAAGGCTGGCGGGGGGTGGGAGTTCAGCGGGAAGAAAAAAAATTAAATCGGTAATGAGGAGACTTGGAAATCCAGCCCTCTTAACATTAACAATTACTGTGATTAACAATGATACTCACAACTCATTTTTCATTACAGAGCAGAAGAGATAAGCTTGTTTATATAGACTAGCTTTTCAACCAATGAGCAATTTATCATGGAGGAGCTCATGAAAGCCCATAGCAGCCCACAGCAATTAAAACCCTTCCCATTTGACCTTGTGACAGCCAAGGACCTGGGAGTCCACCAGAAAGAGGGAGGCATTTTGTGGCCGCGTTTAGAGATGGGCTGAAAATCACGCCTATTATAATCTACCGTGTGTGTTTGTGTTTGATTCTTTAACTTTAAATGCTTGAACACAGTCACGTGCATTGTGAACGATGCAAAAAATCCAAGATTTCATACTAGTAAGACGGTAAGAGGTGAAGAGACACAAAAACGACTTCCCTCGCTCTTAATTTGTGGTTAAGTTCATAATTATACTACGAAGTAGTGTGAAGTGGGCAAATCACCATCAAAACGTCATAGTAGAACTCAAACCGTGAGAGTTCATTAAAACTGTACAGTTTCACATTAGAGGGCGACACGGGAGCATCCTGTCCCATCCCACTCCCACAGAAAATAATCTTGTCCCATCCCAATCCCGGGTCGGAATTAAAAAAAGATTCCTGTCCTGTCCCACTCCTGGTAAAATGACTCCCGCTCCTTTACCGCTCCCTTTTTTCCTACAGTTAAATTTAATCCCATTTATTTGTGGTAATATAGGGAGACATTTTATGCCTTAATCAAAAACAAATCCTTCACTGAAGGCCATAAAACATAAATAAAACACGGTTCCTGTGGTCCCTATAGCTGTTCCTATGGAGGAGCAGCTGCTAAGTCCCTGTTGAATAAACCCAAACATAACATAAAGTTCCATTTTACTCATTTATTGAGCAATTATTTCCTTAAAACATTAGTTTTGCCTAAAGGAAAAAAAAAACTGCACAAAGCAAGAGAACTGCTGTCAACCAACAAACGTGCGTAAAAGCATAACCTTCCCAATTCACACACTGTGCCTGATATTTGTATAAAGAATAAAGTCCATATGAAGCTTTAGAGATAAAGTCGTTACTCCTGACTTTGCGACGCAAATCACTTTTTACGGCATCAGTTTCTGAGCTCGGCTGCGTCCGAAATCGTATACTTCCATACTACACAGTACGCGAGAGCAGCAGGCGAGAGCATGTAGTGTGTCCGAATATAAAGTAAGTGATTTCAGCCCTTGTGTTTCCTCCCTCCATTGCCGCTGTTCTACGAATTCCGGCAGGAAGCTGTGGCAGGAAGCCCCGTTGGCTTCTGGGTCGTGTAGTTCTTTAGAATTGCGTTACTGTAGGTTTCTTAAAAGGAATAAAACGACAAAATGGCGGTGCCTGTTCTATTCTTATCTTTTGTCTTATTTATTGGTTCCCGCTCCCGTCTGCTCCCGTTCACTTTTTTATCCTGTACCGTCCCGATCACGTGAGTAATCGGAGTCCCATCCCGCGGGAATCCCGTGACCCGTGGGATTCCTGAAAAAACGCCTCTATTTCACAGTACATTTTTTCTGGGGCTGTGCAAAAGTCTTAGGCCACCATTCGATTTGTTTTTTAGGACCCAAAAAACTGGACTAGTCACTCCAAGTTCTTTGTGAGCTTTAGCATATCTTAGCCTTTTCACCCTGTTCCCCTTCTTAGAAAGAGGTTTCTTGACTTGCCACCCTTCCAAAAAGTCAGTTCAAGCTACTTCAGACTCTCTACTTGTCTTGGTTCCTCCCAAGGTTTCTTCCTACCATTTTGGGGAGTTTTTCCTTTCCGCTTGCTCAACTTGGGATTGGCCTTTTAGATAATTGTATTACTGTAAAGCTGCTTTGAGACGATGCTACGTTGTAAAAAGCGCTATAGAAATAAAACTGAATTGAAAATTGAATTGGATTGATGAAGCTGATGAAGCTCTCGGATTACTGCAGTATCAAACAGGTTCCCTGTATTAGGTGACAGAAAGAAAATGAGATGGCCTTTATACCGTCGCTGAAGCAGAGCTTCGCCTAATGGTGGCCTAAGACTTTTGCACAGTACTGTGCGTGTAGAAACCAGCGCTGCACATTTGCTTCTGTTCTGGTAACATTAACTTCGGTCTGAATATGAAACCTATTGCTGTGGGGCTGAGACGTGGACTCTCATCCTAATAGAGTCCCTTTACATCCATTGCCTTCACTCGGCTGAGCCGAACTGGATCTAGAAAAGGTCATCACGCTGGTAGAATGGGTTCAATTTTAAATCCATAAGAGGGACTTGGGAGAAAATGAATCTTAAGGGATTCACACGGTTCTCTTGTTCGCAAAGTTATCTGTGAAGAGAAAAAGCAACTTTTTACTTGATGTACTGGATCTGGATGACTGGCCAGCCTGATCCAGTAAGTGAGCTCGGAGTGGCGGGAGGCCTGCATGGCTGAAAATCACTGAACAGTAGAACGGTGGAGGCCAAAGGCCATTTTATAGTGCAGCCACCGATTTAGTATAAGCTGTGCCCGGTCACCACTGGCGTGACCATGAAAGGTTAGAAAGCTGCCCTAATGGATCAGACAACAACAACAACGGTCTAAAATGATACGGTATTTACCACCGCTTTAAGGCATTTGTGTCATTTTCGCTGGGTTTATTTCACAATAATGCAGCATCTGAGTACTTAACACAACGCAAAAGGTGATAAATCCCTGCAACAGCATATACTGATCACAAAAAAATCATAAAATATCCCCTTATTCTTGTGAGAAGTGTATTTGGGTTGAATCCCTCTACTTAGCGAGTTAAGCATGTGTTATGAGTTGGCGCTGATAAAGATTCGGTAATATTATGTGTTATAAGGATTTAAAAGCTTGCAAAGACGATCAAGAAGTGCTGACTGGCCTGACCTGAACACCGCTGAGCATTTATGGGGGCACTTGAAGACAGGGATGAGGGTTGAGTAACATCACAGGTGGCTGTTCGGAATATTGTGTTATAATGCCGGTGTAATGCGGATCATTCGGCGATTCGAACAAAAAAAAAAGAAAAAAAGAAAAAAAGCTTGGTAAACAAAATGCTGTATGTCGTTTGAAAAAAAGGTTCGAGTACAAAACGGAAATAAAAAAACCAACAACAATGATTTCCTTAAGAATATCGGAATGAAATATTTTCCTTTATTTAATAAGGTAAAATACGAGAATCTGAGACGTTTTTTTAAAAAATCGCATTCAAAACTATTCCCACGAACTTCCAAGTGTTTTAACCTATGCAAGAAATCTTTCACGAATGCGTTCACTGAAGCGTACACTTCATATTGTGTGTGACAAGTGGGTGTGGCTGAAACAGCAGAGCCTAATAACTGAAATGGGTCCACCCACTTTTGTCAGTATCCTATAACTTATGTTCTTATGTCATATTTGTCACACAAACGACTTTCTTTCCGCTGCCTCATATTGCTAAACTCCATATAACGTACTATCCTTTTCTTTTGTAGATGTTGAGAAACTGGTTCATTTTTGCGTTTATAACCTTGGGGTTGGATTACTGTACTGCTTTACATGCTGGAAGCTCTGGAAACTTCAATAAACTTCGACGACCAGTGCAGAAGGCAACAGCTCGGGTGCTAACTAGTAAAAAGTCATCAAGTAAAGTTTTTCCTTGCCACTGCCGCCCTGGCTCCTCGCTCAATATGGGATTGGCCTCTTTAGATAATCGAATATTGTGAAGCCGCTTTGAGACGATGCTCCATTGTAAAAAGTGCTATAGAAATGAATCTGAAGCACCTTCAGGCAGCGAACCTTCCAAATTTCAGGTGATACTCACGGCTCTGTCACAGCTGGCGGCAACAAACCCACCCTGACGACGATGATCATGCATTTCTGTTGCCTATTACTAAAACGTGTGTCCTATTAGAACTTAATTGTTCCCTCTTTACCAAACGGCAATTGATTCCTGGTATGCTAATCTCAAAGGCGAGAGCCAAATGTTTTATTATCAGTCAATTAGAAACAAATCGCATCCTAACAGCACCGGCCTGGCACAAAGCCTCGCCTTGCCTGCTTCAGATTCCGTTTACAGACTGTCTGCCCTGGAAAGTAATGAGCCATAAAATTTAATTCAGAAATGATATTGCCAAAAATGATGGAGCGATAGCGGGGCACAAAGGCCTTCGCGTCCGGCGCGCATCTTTACATTTGGCTCGAAGTATTTCTATTGATCGTGCAGAGTCACTTAATATTGCCAAGGATAACGCTTCCTGGTCGCCCCTCCCACGCAGAGGCTGGAGAGCTCAGGTACTTATAGCGCTGAATTGACCAATGTGTCTCCATGTAATTACAGGGATTTCCTTATCTTCCTCTATTTGCCAGAGCCATCCCGCTGAAGAAAGGCCACTGTTACTGCACGGCCCTTCTCATATCTCATTTACATTGGCCACTAATCCGGCCTCCGTCTTGGGGCTGAGATAATGACATTAGCTCTCTCGCTCGTTTCACACGTCCACAACTATAAGAGAGGCTCCTTTATGAGGTCTAGGAAGGGGACTGCGGGATGGTGCGCAGGGAGATTTGCCTTTAAGACCAAAATCCTTGTAGGGTGAGTATCGTAAATACGTTCGGTTGCTTTTCCAACTGATTCGGCAGACTGATGAATAAACACACCGAGCCGTTAAAGCGATGTTTAGCATTCCTGCAGTGGTACGGCCCCGCAGGAACGTGCTCAGACAAGGCATCGCATGCAAAGAGGTTAGTACCCTGGTGTCAGAGTGAAATAGAAATTAATTTCATAGATTAATGCTTCAGAAAATGTGTTGACTCGAAGAGGCAGGGGTTAACGTCGCTCACCGAGGCCTGCAAAATCGGCCACTAAGGGTGCATAGCAAGCACGTTGGCCCGATTTAGTAACCCCGCGCTTCTTCTGGAGTGAAAACGCCAGCGTACGTATGCAAAGCTTTGCGCATCCCCGTTATTATGCTCTTTCTCGAACTTTGCTCTTGCTGCACCTCAAACTGCACGTAAAAAAAGGCAGCTTCGGCATTAGAAATGTCTCAGACAAATCTGAAAACCCACTGATTTGCCCTGCCCTGTTTGGCCGTTGTACTGGTTTGTTCATTTTGTTGATTGTTTTGTGTGAGAAGAACCTTTTAAATGCGCGGCACTTCGGTTGACACCTTGCATTTATAGAACGTGCATTTTGCACAAATTTAATGTTTAGGAATATCAGCAAATGGAATAATAATAATAACAATAAGAAGAAGAAGATAAAGTCGTAACCATAGTATGAAATCATAAATCCGAAATCAATCCTAACCTAACGAGCAGCATTAATACCAATTACTAAATAAAGCCGAATGCCACAAAGGAGCACATGAGGCCCAGACCTGTTCTCCAGCAGAGCTGAATTTCGTGTTGGGGGTGGTACTCATTTCTGCGATTCAGCAGTGCGCCGATGCAGGGCAAGGCTGACCCCTGAAAATTAGATAGATGCACCACAGACCCGCTATCATGGTGCAGCCGGCAACCGGCTCCTCTTATCAGCAGAGTGGGCTCGTTTGTTATTTCTCCTAGAGATATACCCCTCCACTCGTCCCATTGGCCACCTCGGCCCAACCGCCAGCCAGGCCACTAATGAAAGTGGCTTTTCTGCAGGGGGACTGTCGTGACCCACTTCAGATGAACACAACGCTTTATGTTGAGTACATGTGTATTTCATAATTGATTCCTAAGCTGTTATTTATCATTGCGTTAAGCTGATATGGCTAAATGAACTGGATTACTTGCTTAGTTAGACCACTAATTCGTTCTTTTTGCTAGCTGTTACTGAATCGCAACTGGATTATAAGATCTGATTTCTCTTAAAGAGGTAGTTACCGCTAAACGATTTCTGAGAGCAAAATGCTGCTATTTTTATGAATGAATGAATGAATTACTAAGACAAAAAGGGTCAAGTTAGGCTGAGGTTAAAGGCGGTAAAGGTGTTTTCATTGGTACTGCATTCAACACTTTTCAATCAGACGTTCAAACCCGTTAAGCCTCGCCAGCACCTTCCATATGGGTCGGGCACAGGGGCATTTCTGGGATACTTGCCATACTGGGGCACACACCGAATTTAGAGGGGCACAGAATTACCCGGCTGGTTGCCAACAGGTCCCAGGACCACAACTGTCCAAAAACTAATCATGGTAAACAGTAAATTTAGAGCATTCAGAGCATCCAAGCATTTGTGGTGCAGCAACGTTTTCATGGGCATGTGGCCCCATAAAGTGGGTCTGATGGCACCCCTGTTCAAGCATCTAGCAGGCATGGTCATCTCTGAACGAACAGAGGTCATTCCAGGGATCGTCCCTCAACTCGTTCATGGTACATGAACATGGTACAGCGCTGCTGGAGTCTCTAAGCACTTACTGTGGACACTACACAATTTTGAAAACATCTGCCAGGATGCCAGGTTGACGACAGGCTGGACATTTCCGGTCGGTGGACCGACCACATTTTCAGTCCAGCAGTGACACAGAGGTGTTTGAACACACCAGCAGCACTGCCGTGCCCGATCCACTCATGCCAGCACAGCACGCAAGAACACACCACCACCACGTCGGTGTCAGTGCAGCACTGAGCATGGTCCACCTCCCAAACAGGACCTGACCTGTGCTGGTTCTGTGGGGATCCTGATCGTTACCCTGTGCCCCCAGAGGCTGAGTGGAGGTGAGTTTAGAAACAAGGCGTACCTAATAAAGTGATCAGCGGGGCGCACGTGTGCGGAAGAAAAAGGAAGAAAGGGAAACGTTGCCCCAAATGTAGATTAATGAGCGCCCCGAAAGACGAGAGGCTAACAGTGCCTGTCAAATTGATTGTATCACAGTATTCATAAAACTCAGATGAGCCAGAACAGGCGTTCATTCGTCATCTACGTGCCTAGCTATTGGGTATTCTGTGCTCCCGCTCAACTGTAATGCATGAAACAAACCCCATTGTACTGTGATCCGTTTCCACCAGGGTGAGCCCTACAAAGTGGGCGTGAGCGAGCCTGATCCGGGCCCCGCTCCTGAAATAACGTCCCGCTCACTCATGAATTCGGTTAATAACTTCGGTCCTTTGAAAAGGTAAAACCCTGAAAGCCTTCTATTGTCGAGCGTCTCTACAAAGCTTTGCCAATAAGCTCAGCACAGAACGTCTGAGGACTTCAGCAGCTCCATCTCTCTGTTCGGATTCTCTCAGCTCATCAGTTTGTTTCTGAACCTGCGTGACTGAACCCCTTAGCCATGCTCATTTGTACGAGATGCGTTAATTCGTTCGAGAATTTGACCTGCTGTTTGCGATCACCAAACGGGCACTGGCGCCCAATCCGGGTGCCCACCTTCAAGAGGGCGCATCTTCAAAATAGAGGAACATAATACGCATCGAAGCGTTTTTTTTTTTTTTTTTTTTTATTGTTTGGGAAATGCATTTATCGTTTAATCTTAACAACCCTGACCATCATTTAGGCCAAATAAGTCCCTTTTTACCTCTCCTTTTCTCTCTACTCTAAAGGCATGCCTCTAGCTTTAATTATGACATATTGATTTTGTAGTTAAGCCTTGTTTGGCTTAATGAAATCTTTTGTTGGCCCTAATTCTGTCTTCCATTGTCCTCCCCGAAGCGCTTTGATTTTTGCCTTCGCCTTTTTTTGTGCCGTTTGAAATATTTAATCTCTCTTTGGTCATCGTCAACGTCAATGGGCTCCCTAAAAAAAAAAAAAATAAAAAAAAAAACGGCCTCTGTTGCCGTTTATCTTCAGTTTCCGAAAGCTCTTGCATTGACTCCTCGACAATCAATTTCCTAAATGATGTAATTATCTGCTCGTCTTTTTTTTGCACATTTAAAGTTGAGGGTTTATTTTAGATCAATCCAGACCACTTTGTGTGCAAATTGCGCAATTGTATTGCCTTCAGATTCCTCACAAATCCAATTGGGATTAAGGGCCTTGGAGTGGAATGCCTAATGAATGTTTCTCTCTCTCTCTCTCGCTCTCGCTCTCTCTCTCCTTGTTCTGCTGCTTAATGGTGAATTGTTTGTCCTTTGTGAGGGATGTATGCTACAGTTGCACTGCAAATTAGGCTCAAATCATAACCTTGAAGACGAGGTGTTACAGGGCCGCAGGCTCAAACGGTTCCTGAGTCCCACAAAACTGCTCGTTTGCAAACCCAAGAAGTTTTCCTTCATGCATTCCCGTTCGTATCCGCTTACTCATGGACATGGACGCGGGACAAGGGCGCAAGGCAAGGACAAACCTGGGCACGCATACTACCTCTTGTTCACGCTCTCACACACTTACGGCATGACCTTTCAACCTAAAGCTTGTCTGTAGGAGGAAACCAGAGTACCCGGAGTAAACCCACATGGACTCTACACATATACATTTACGGCATTTAGAAGACGCCCTTTTCCAGAGCAACGTACAACTCGTGCAGTTTTATAATTCAGGCAATTGTGGGTTGCTTAAGGACCCAACTGTGGCAGCCGTTTGGCATATGTGGGATTTGAACCCTGGACCATCAGGTCCAGAGTCAAGGACCTTAACCGCTAGGCCCTTTCTGAGCTACCTCAGTCCCTGAAAGGAGCTACTTGGGATTAACCACATGCTACCATGCCACCTGAGATGTTTACACGACAGGAAACGTAGTGATCGTCTGAAGAACCGCTACCATCCCAGAAATCTCAACACTGGTTCAAGGAGGTCTTTGAGAAAAGTCCACGATGCAGCTCGGGGCATGTCCTGGGACTTGTGACTCACTGATTCATTTTATACATTAGCCTATGGTGACAGTGGCAAGAAAAAAACCCAAACATAACAGATATACTATATACCATATTTCATTTTTAAAAAAACATAGAGTGGATTAATGGGACTGGGGTGACCTAGTGGTTAAGGTACTGGACTGTGGTTCTTATGGTCCAGGGTTCAAATCCCACCTCTGCCAAGCTGCCACGGTTGGGTCCTTGAGCAAAGGCCCTTAACCCACCATAGCTTGGATTGTAAGAAATGCAGATGAAACATCACATTTTTGAAAACACTCTTGCTTTTCTTGCGTCTCTGTTTCTCACCTGTAGCGAAAACGCTGAACGGCTTACAAACCTGGCTTGTCTGTTACAGGACCAGTAGCCACCTTGTTGTATTTTGTTGTGGCGTTTTCCGTAAGCCTCTCGTGTCTTTCTGGAGGGGGGTGTCTGAGTGATGCGTTTGTCCCACGGGGAGTGTCAGTCTCTGGCTTAGGTCTGGCTCAGCTCTGGCTGGCTGGCGGCGAGGGGACCGTCGAGGGAGGAGGGGTCCGCAGGCCACTAAATCAGTGCACGCTTGTCAACATCCTCAGGCCGCGGGAATTACTCAAGTGAAAATAACAAATGGCTGTCATTGCCGAGCCAAAAACCTGTGATTATAATTATCACATCCCCAGTGACCTTGCATAAACTTTAATCTCTCTCCAATGGAGCATTTAAATAGCCTGTATCTACTGGCAGTCCTGCGCCACTGGAACACAGAGGATCAGTGATTCACGAAAGAGCTATCGCCAGGGCCTCTGCGGCGTGAGGGATTGCACATGCTAGAGCCAGTGTGCGTGTGTGTGTGTGTGTGTGTGTGTGTGTGTGGACCGTGTTCGTTAGCTGATCTTATTTTCAGAATCGTTTCCTCCAAAATTAGCATGGTAGTCCTAAAATCCCCAAAGGATCTTTGTAAACATTTGTGCACGTTCTTAAATTCCCAGCCTCTCTGCACAAATGCCCCGTACGGAACGGCCCTTTTATTTTGGCCTCTCGGACCGCTCGCTTTTACACAGGGGTACAAATTTCACATTAAATTAAGGACAGCATGGCCTCTCTTGCTTCCCAGCATCACCAGCTGATCGGTGGGAATTCTCTCTGTTCCCAGCAGTCGTAATTACTGCACGATTAGCTCTGATTAGCATTGTAACGACCGTGCTGTAACAAGCAACAAAGCTTCCCAGGAATTAACGAAACTGGCAGTGAGCCCGTAACGTAACAATTGCATCCAGCATGAATTCAGCTTTTAATAAATTCATTTGGCCGCTTTCCCAGAGCTCTCAAAGCGCTTGGTGCGCCCCCTAGGGGTTGCGGAGATAAATAATGCATAATGTCTCTTCATGCTTCTTATTATGCAAAAGAAGTTGCAGTTTTGTACGAATTTCAGTGTTTAAAATAAATTACATGTACAGAAACAAAAAGACGTGTACGTGTGTCGCAGTGTGCGTGTGTGCGTGTGTGTGTGTGTGTGTGTATTTATATAAACACACGCTTGTATCAGTTCTAAAGCACAAGTTTTTCTTCCAGCGTAAACACTTCCCCAATCTCGCTTCCTAACACCTAATGTGGGGGCACCCCCGACTGGCTCTGAGACCCGAGAGCCTCTGATGAGGTGAGACACCCCAAAACAAACAAATCATCGCCTCAACAACTCAAAAAGTCATTTCATTCTGGATCGCTGGGCAGAAGGACAGGTCAGACCACGCAATTTTACTACGGACACTACATTGTGCTTTTTGTGTGGTCTTGTTCTCGCCATATCTCCAAAGGCATGTGTTAGGTCAAGCGGTGTCTCTAAACTGCGTGTGCCATGTGGTTTATTGGCACCCTGTGGAGGGCTGGTTCCCAGGCCCTTTCTCTCTGCAACCCCAAATTGTTAAGCTGTTATAAGAGAATCGACAGCGGACGCTGCGCCCCTGATCCTTGATCTAATTTATAGATTCTCAAGCCAGTTACCGAACTGGAATCAAGCAAATCATTCCTACAGGTCACACCTTCTCTTACTCATTGTCAGGATCTGCTCTCCCTTCCAGTAAACCATTACAGAGTCGATCTACAGGGATCAGCACACAGTCGCAAAACCCGGCCTGCTGAGCCTGACCCCACTCGCCCCCAAGGTCGACAACCAGGGCTGCATTAATCTCCCTCTAAAGCCCGACTGGTGCCATGCTGCGACCCGGACAGCAGAAAGACACGCTGTGTACCACCGACAAATGTCTGTATAGACGCTTCGGAAGAGTGGATCTAATAAAAATACTCAGCTGAAATTAAATGAAATTAAAACGACTAACTGAACAAAGAATATGAGAGAAATAAAGCGTCACCACTCATTGATCGGAGGACATGAGGAGTGATGAGATGGGCATAAATGAGTAGTTTTGGAGTCAAGATCGCTAGAGCCGAGCCCCAGTCCAAAGACGAATCCGAGTCAAGACCGAGACCAGATTAAGATTTATTTTATCCTACAAGAATAAAGAACATGGAATTCGCTTTTCTTTCACTGTGATTCATTGAACCTTTTATATATTAACATATATTGACTCTGATATAATTTTCTTATTATTTCTTGTTACGTTAGAGTCTAAACTAATTCAGCGTAACTTGATGGTGATGATTCTGTTTCCCTCAAAATATCAGAACCTAAAACCCAATAACAGGAACAATCCAATAACATCCATCCTCGACATTTTATTATTAAATCTAAAAACCTCGTGGAACAATAATTCCAGATATTCCGATTATTTAATGAAGCAAAGTGAACTTGAAAATGCACACTTACAAACTTGACGAAGTACATGGATTGGATCCTGAACAGAGAAGAGCAGGAACTTGTTTTTCCCCGTTAGCCAATCAGAGAGCAGATTTTATTTGGGCCTGTGGAGAAACGACTGATTTAATCGGTATGAATGGATCGTTTGTAATCAATAATGAGAGGAAAACAAAGTTCAGTTTATAATTAACGTCACCTCAGACAGACGCCTCGGACCCGGCCGGTCTTGATAACAGTTTCCAAGTCGACCTTACCCGAGACCGAGCCCAAACGAGGTCGAGACCAAGACAAGACTCTCGTTTATGGTTTCGAGAATCGATGTGAATGGCACATAAATGATTTGACCTCCTATATTTAATGTATTTTATTTCTGGTCTGGGGAACACAGGCTTCTTCATACCCACCAGCCTAAAGGCCGCCAGATGACCATGTTGCAGCACCAGGGGTTTCCTGTGTGGGACGCTCGAACCACAGCAGGGGGCTAAACTGCTGTACAAAGCATGTGCCTTCCTGTGTTACTCTGTTACCCCTATATTATATTGTGCACATGTATTCATATTATTATTATTATTATTATTTGTATTTTTCTCCTCATGCGTGTGTCGGCCCACACGATCATCGTCACCGTGTGTGTTTGGCTTCTGCATGTCGCTTTTTCAGAAGGCCCATGTGAGAGCGAGCCTGAGGGAGCCAGGGTCAAGTGATTTGCCCCCAGGTCAATTGACTGCAGCTACTTTAGCTTCCAGCCATTAGCTCGTGTCCCCTGGCAGCACAGCTCTGACCCTCGCATGAGATTTAGCAGGACTCAATCTTAATGCGATATGAAGGCCCTAAAATTTGTCTGTTCGGAAAGTTCGCCTTCTAACAGAAATGTATCATCTCGATATTAAAGACGGATCCTTTACCCGCTATGGATTTTATTTTTTGGGTTCATGCCGGTCTCGTGTGGTGAAGTTTTAAAAATACAAATATTTTATTAAAATTTGTAAAAAATTAAAATTAAAATTAAAAATTAAAAAAATTAATTCTTCCCTCGCAGGTTCTGAAAATAGAAATAATAGAATCAAATAAAAAATAGCAATGATAGAGGACAAGAAAAAAGAAGACAGGTAAAGAGATGAAAAAAGTAAATACAATAAATAAATAAAATAATAAACGAATTAAGGTAGTAGTAATAATAATAATAATAATAATAATAATAATAATAATAATAATTAACAATTAATATGATTATACAATTTAAAAAAATATATATGTATAAATATTTTATTTATTTATTTATTTAAATTATTATTCTTTTTTTGCTCTTGCCATTCATATTCATTTCTTAGGTCTGATTATATATAAAAAAATATTTTAAATATGAATTGTAATAAACATTTTTCTAAACCTGAAACCGAATATTTTTTAAATTGCTTATGAAGCAAAAAAAAAAACCATTTAACTTTGGAATAAGAGCTGGAGTCTTTTATGGGTACAACTGGAGAACTGGAGAGCCCTGTGATGGACTGGTGCCCTGTTTAGGATCATTTTATTTGTTTTTATACTGTATATTTGATATATTAAGACTGTGAGCGATTGAGATAGCATCCAAATATCATGATATCGCGCTCACGTAGTGCAGTGATCGACCTTCTAGCCGAGTCCTGCATTGCAAACAGAAATAAAGTTGAGGATGCTGGTCAGGGGAACCCTACCCTTCCCAGTCTGCACCCTGTTCTCTGGGAATCGGCACTGGACACCTCAGCAAAAAGTCAGAAATATGGGAACTGCGATATATCATACCCTCCAGGCTTTCTGGTCAAGTCACGCCTGATTTCCTAGAAAATGAGAAGTCATTATATTTAATTAAAGGTAAATATGACCCAAATCTATCTGCCCAGAAGATTAAACGAGTAAAGAATTCGGCTGTTAGACCACATTATTCTGTACTGAATGCCTTTCATTTGTAAGGGTCATAACTGCGTTTTCTATTTCCCCAAAATTTGAGCCGCTAAATGCAAACCTATATCACAGAGGGCCCCCCCACACACACACACACATACACATACACATACACAGAGAAGCACACACAAACACAAAACAGTACATGCATTTATTGCAAATACATAAATCACAATGTTTTAACAAAAGCTGAATTTCATTTCCTCTTCTGAGCCGTTATCAGGGTTTGGTGGTGTATATATAAACGTGCTTTGGTCCAGCAATTTATTACTCATGCTGAATGGATAATGGAAGCCCCAGTCTATTACCCCTAGCTTTATTAGAGCCTGAATGGCTTTTTTATTCCAACACTTTCCCAAATGCACCTCTATATGTAATACTTAAGCGGCACGTTATTATTTTTATCCATGAACCCAATTTGATTATTCCGAGGTTCAGTCTCGGGTTGTTTCGGTACAAATGGAAGTGCTGAATAGAGTTTAAATACACTGGATATGCCCTAGTAGTGGTCCTGCAAAAAAAATACTATTAATACTGTATAAATACTACATTTTTGTACAGGATATTCATGGTGTCCCCACTGAATCACTATATTGGATAACAAACAATGAGGGTCATACAAACAAATATCTGTTAACTCATGTATGGACATTTGTTCTGAGTTTTATCACGGTGTATAGTGCATAAGTAATGGCACTCTGCTGCGTTACAAACAATGTTCACAAGCTAAGATAAATGAGTCACCAAGGGTCTGCAGAAACATGACTTCTGTGCTGTGATGCTGTGAGTTAACATAATAAAAAAAAAAAAACATATTTATCTTTTAAGTCTGCAAAAGTCTAAAAATGTATTTATAATATAACTGCACTGTTAAATGCCCTGCTTTAACATGTAATAAAGGCAAAAGTAAATGCTCTGTCACATAAAAATCAAGATGATAGAAATACTCTAAAAACTGATTCGAATTCGGTGTTTAAAGGACTGTAAACACCACCCGTTTTGCTTTGTTACCCAGTCTGAATGGTTTTGAGCTGAGCTTGATCCTGTTTCCTCTGCCCGTTCCGTTGCATAATGTTTCCCTGTGTTCATACTGAACAGGATTTATTTGGATTTGCAGTGGAACCTTGGAATTCAAACTCAATCGGTTCCTGAAGGCTGCTTGAACTCTGATTTGTTTAAAACCGGAATCAGATTTCCCAATAAAAAGTCTTCTGAGTAGGATAGTTAATAATTAATTCATAATAGCATCCAATAATAATAATAATAATAATAATAATAATAAACAAAAAATGCAATAAATGAAATAAAAGGAATTTAAATATTTTGTGTAGCCACTGAGAAATTAAAAAAAAAAAATATATATATATACATATATAATGTACCTATATAGTATGATAATCCCAATTCTTACTATATATATATATATATATATAGTATATAAGTATTACAGAATTATAAGTATTGGGATTATCATACTATATTGGTGCATTATTGCCACCAACTGGACTGGGTTATTAATGTCGCATTTGGAAGATCGCACCGCTGAGTGTTTAATTTATCGTGCCCATGTTCAAAGTCCTGAAAAAAATCATTCTAACAGTCCTTTCAATGTCTGAATTGCTGAAGTGAAGAGGGGTCCGAGGGTACGGTATAAAAGAAGAGGCGTATAATGAACATATCGAACGTTTTCTAACGATTTAAACAGGTTAGAAAGCGGCAGAATTCTATTGTTCTTTGTTGTATAAATGTTAAAGTTACAATAGCTTTTAGGCGTTATTTTGCTGCAATAATTTATGGTCAGTGGACAAGTTATACAAATGTAGTAATATGCGTGTGTGTGTGTGTGTGTGTGTGTGTTTATATACCACTATGGGTACCGTATACGGAAGAAATATCAATTTTTACCGTGTGTGCACGATATTTTTGACATTTTTTAAATCTTTGCAGAGACTGCAACTTTTTTAAAGAATTAAAACACTGGGTTTAGCTTTAGGTTTAGGGGTAGGAGGGGCATTAATTAGCTTCAGTAGTCGTTATGCCAATGGGAAGTCCCACAAAAGCAGTAAGACAGGTTAGTGTGTGGGTTTGTGGTGTGTGTGTGTACCTTGTCTTGCTGTACTTGTGAGGGCCAAATGTCCCTTCGATGATAGGAAAACCTGGAATTTTGACAGTTTTTATGGTCCTCACTTCTTTAACAGCTGCTTTGCAAAAACAGCAACATTTATTTGAAAAATCAAAAGAGCCAAAAGATTTGCATTAGTTTACTGAGGTTAGGGTTAGGGGGTAGGGTTAGAGGTAAGTGGTAAGGGGTAGGGGTAGCATTAATTAGCATTAATTAGCAATCCTTCATTGTCGTTCATGTCAATTGAAAGTCCTCACAGTGATAGTAAGACAAGTTTGTGTGTGCGTGCAGTGCAGCGAGACTTTAGGGAGTGTGATGGTAGTGGGGTGGGATTAGACTGAGCAGTCGGGGTCATCCCGGGTCTCCGACAGGACAGGAGTCCTCCACTGACCACTGACCACATCACTGATGGTGATTTCTTTTGTGTCAGCTTTTGCAGCTCAGAAACCGAATTCAAAGCAACCAGCCAGAAGAAGGTTTATAACGAACCAGGCTAAATCACGACCAGATGAACGCTATTTCCCTTTTTAAAAAAAAAAGAAGAAAAAAAAAAGAACAGCAGTAGCTTCTTTTGTTGGTAATATCACCATGACATGTTTAGTGTAGGCTCTTAAACCCCGGAGCTGGGTCAAGAAATCCTTTGAAATGCAGAAATGTAATTAATTCTTCGTGTTTAGTGAATTAAACATATCTCAGAATGCACCGAAGCTGGTTATTTTATTATGTAGCAGATAAAGGGGATCCAGTGACCCAGCACCTCCATCCTGTAACCGAGCTCCGTCACCAAGCAGTCTGCACTGCGACAAATTTATTTCAGAGCAGCAACAACAACAACAAAAAAGTGAAGTCCATTTGATAATAGAGAATAATCAGGACTACGTATTCATTCTCCAGAGTGCATCTTGCAGTCAGCATAACACAGCGGAGGAAACGTAAAGTGGTTTTCAGAAACAAAGCAAAAGCCAGGGGTGCGCATCAGTACTTAGATATGTACAGGAACACATTATTAACCTCTCGTCCTCAGTGCAAAGCGGCCCGGGTCCTCTATAAAGAGGAACATGTCCCGGGAAGAGAGCATTTACATAACAGAGAGCCTGATTCATTCGTGCTCTGTGCGAGTCGTAATTGTGTTATTATTAGAAGAACGGAATGAGGGAGGAAAAGCTCTTAAAGGTTATTACGGCATATCATACATCGATATAGCCTGTTCATCGTCCTGTGCCCTTCATAAATTAATCAAGAGCACGTGAAACATTTTCTCCTCGCTCCTAACTCTGCCTAATTTGTTGTAATTGACTCGACAATTTTCTAATTGTGATTGCCATTTTAATTTTACTCTTGACTGTGCAACTAACAGCGTAGAGTAATTAAAATGGATTGCATATGGAGAACCTATGGGACCTAACCAACCTTGTGCTCGAGCCGTAAGCTACCTATCAGGGGGTAACTATGTGCACTTATTTTGGAATATGGAAATGGAATTTGGAATATTGGTGCGGTCAAAGGTACAGCGTGGTACAGGTACCTCCACATGCAGTGCTGTGCAAAAGTCTCAGGACACCATTGAATTAGATTAGATAGGTCATTGTTTCAGCAATGTGATAATGCCCATGCTTGATCACCTCTCCCCCCCCCCCCTTACACTTGAGGATATAGCATCTGGAAGCCTCATCAGGTTGCCAGGTTGGGCCTTTTACAGTCTGAAGAAGTGGTCAGGATTGTTGTTTGGAAGGGTAGCAGCCAAGAAAGCATGTTTTAGAAAGGGAACCTGAGAAACGGTTAAAATGGCATGACGTTCACAAAGACTGGCATGAAGATCAGTGGAAAAGGAGGATTATGGAGCGACCAATCCAAGATTTTAATCGTCAACAATCTGGTCGTTATAGCATTGATGAAACACCAATCTAATGGCGCCCTAAGGCTTTTGCACAGTACTGTTCTGTTAAATCCTGACCTTCGTGATGCATTAGGAAGCCTCGGAAACTACAAAAGCTGCTCTTTAAATAGTTAATAAATGAATAAATACACGCCACCAGTGATCAGGTTCAGGCAGAGTTATAACCCATGCTTTTGCTAAATGCTTGGCATTTCCCCTTCTTCTTCAATTTCAATCATTTGCAGGTCATCCCCAGAGCCCAAAACTCACAGGTTTCTTTCATTAGCCGTCCCACAGTCACATCCTTCCCACTTTTATTCTACACTGGTCCAGCAGCTTACAGGACTGCAGCGTAAAAGTAAAGTTTTTTTTTTTTTTTTGGTTATGGACCCTATATGGATCAAATTTCAAACATGGATTTGCCACCCCATAATCCTCTTTTCCACTGATCTTCGTTCCAATATTTGTGATACTTTAGCAGTGGTTTGTCTGCTACCTTTCTTTAGACCGCAGAAGGGTCAAGTTGGCATCGTCATAAAGCTCCCAGTCGTTTTTAATGCTGCCTACAAATGTCTTGTATTTTCTGGTTGTTTCCTAATTAAGAGACTGAGAAATAATTAAATAGGGTTGACATACCAGTGATAAAACAATGCTATATCTAATCTGCTGGAGGCCTAAGACTTTTGCACAGTACTCTTAGTAATGAGCTCTTAACATTTCTTGGAAAGCTCAGAAGACCCAGACAATACGTGAATAAAGAAATAAAATGTGGCGAGATGTCGCTTCTATTACTAATATAGTCAGTCAGCCACAGAACTTCTAAATTGCACGCATTTTTCTTTTCTTTTAGGCTACATTTCCTGGTCAGTGTTTTCTAGCCGTGGCATTTCAGCATTTTGCTCAAATCCCGTTGGGATGTGTTCCCCAGTAATGAAAAAGGTTCTCTCTCAGCCTTTTAAGTACCTGCTGTGAGTGGGCCAGACACTTTCTAATTTAGAGGAAATTTGGGAAAATAGCTCAATTCCTTTTTCCCTGCCACTCTTGACGCGTCTTGTTTTGGGTCGTGTTTTTTCGGCCCTCGGCTGCAGACAAATGCAGGTCATTTACAGCCGAACTGTACGAATTAGCTGATGGACACCGAGCGAGATAACTGAGAGGTGCAGCGTTAGGATGGGGAGGCACATTAATCTTTCTAAAATTAAAATCTGCACCACTCTGGTTAGGACTGAGGCCCGATTGCCAGATTTGATAAAACTCTTTAAAGAGATTTAGATAAATCGCCCACTGTGCTGCTATAGGCGCACCAGGCACCAGGGTGGAGAAGGTGCAAAGAAAAGAAAGGGATGCTTGTTTAGCAGGAACGCACAGACACAAAAAGGCTGTTTACAGGGATGCCAGGGAGGCCGTCAAGACCAGCAAACCGATAACCCAGAGTTATTGATGTCAGGGAGCAGGAAGCCAGCGCTATCTGCATGTGTTGCATAAAGCCTGTTGGGTGTGAGTGATGGTGTGGGTGCATCCTCTGTCTTGTGAGGTGCATGAGCAGGACTCCAGCTGGAGGCTGACATTATTGTGGATGATGGTGCGGGCCACATGGCTACGCTCTGTATTATATCAGATCCTGTGGGGTTCAAGGGGACACAAGCAGAGGGGAAGAGCTCGAGACTTGCCCGTGTGGGCCGATGTCCCAAGAGCACTAAGATCAGACGGCCAGAGCACGCTATGGGGGTTAGCCTGCTTCACGCAACGTGGAACACATGAAGAGTGTACGCGTCACTCCGGCAGGCTCAGTCATCTCTCAGTCAGATTCGGATTCATTCGGCGGCTGTGCTGAGTCGCACGTGCTACGTGCTTGAAATGTCCACTCTTCACTCTTAAGGCTGAAAATCCAGCTGCACAGCTGTTTGTGCGACGCACGTTCTGATTGGATTGGGTAGTTATGCTGCTGCTGCTTATATGGACTAACATAAGGTTTCGAATACGGCTGAGAGGGATGCAGAGCTCTTCTGCGAGTCGCGCTTGATAAGGGCGTCTGCTAAATACTGTAAATGTACAACTAATGGCGGGTTGGTAGTGCCGGGACTTGAACCTTGTGCCAACACTGTCCTATCTATGTGGAATGTTTACATATCAATATATGCATGTGGTTTGTAGTTTCTTTAATGTTGCTACTCAGCATCAAGAGCCGTTTGACTCCACACAGGAGGGACCCAAGCCGCTCCACCCTGGGAAGGAACCACTATGGCCAGATATTTCCATGACTCAAAAGAGCCGTTCGAAATGAATTCAATATTTTAATGTCTTTGAGTTTTAGTGACCTTTAATGTTGTACGTACAGACTTGCACTGAGTTAACTCCTACCTCGGGCTGGAACCTGGATGATCCTGGGTCTGAGAAAAGCCCTGTAATTGTAATCTCACCAAGTGACTGCCATGAAATTGGCATTTGAGAGTAATTGTACAAGTGGAAAATAATCAAATTGTACAAGGTACATGTCAGCGGTAAGGACAGTAATATGCCCAGAATAGCTTGTTCGGGTTTGTCTATCCATGTGCTTGTGTGTGTGTGTGTGTGTGTGTGTGTGTGTGTGTGTGTGTGTGTGTGTGTGTGTGTGTGTGTGTGTGT
>JAUZST010069711.1:0-21986 GCA_034779995.1 Parotocinclus haroldoi | reverse complement strand
AGTTTCTCCCTAGCCCTCTACTGCCACCTACAGGTCTTTGCCTAACATTTCCATTTACTACAAAAAAGAAGCCACAAGTCACAAGTATTATGCTACGCATGCTGAGTATCTATACATTGTGTTGTATGGGGGCCAAAAACTTTTGCATAGTACTGTACATTATTAAAATATTCTATAAGATCAAAAATGAGCCCCAGTGTAGCTTCAGCTAGAACTTAATGTACACATACGCTTAGTTATCAGCTCAAATGCTTATTCCTGCGTCACTATGGCTCTCGGATAGGAACAAATCCATGCAATGTTGGGCCAAGAAAAAACAAACAAACAAATTAGCAGGAGCACTTTCATTGCACAAGGCTCTGAGGTGGTCACTGGTATGTTCTAATGGGCATGCTGGCCTGGTTTACACTGGCTGGTGGTTGCCATAAACAATAATGAAGTCATAAATAATTAACAATCACATCCTCTTCCGTGTACGGTTAAATCAATGCTGAATCCCAACAACCCCCCCAAAAACACACACAAAAACACAAGATAACTTATAAAGCTAATAATGGGCTTCTCTTTTTTGCTGCTGCCTGAAGTATTCGATTAACCCGGTTTCCATCTACTTAATGTGCATAATGTGGGTCATAAAGTATCAGCTAAAAGGCACAAATTGTTTGCAGATTTTGCTACCAGCCAGTCATTTCCACCTCATCAAACTGACTTTTTGAGATAAAGGGGCATTATTTTATGATGCGAGTTCCTACATATGGTTTCAATTAAATGCTTTGCTATTTTCCTGCTGATTTATTTTGGTAGTTCGAAAGGTTTTATCATTAAATGCCAGTATCTATAGTAAGAACTGGACAGAGTAGTTAATGTTAGCCTCTTTTTACCATTTTCGATTCATGCAGCTTTACTTCCACAGAGCATCATTTTAGCCCAAGAACTGTGTCGTAAATCATACATAGGCTTATTCACACCGAACAGTTCTAAGGACTTTTATTTCGAATAACAACTCTAGGAACTTCCACCAGTGATGTAATCCACGCAAATTTCCTTAGACGTCTCAGAATCGTGTTCTATCTCCTCCGTTTCATAAAGGCTCAGCAAAGCCTGGACTTCATTGTTTATCTGTGCTTATGATGAATTTTTTTCATTCTTAGCGTGGAGATCTGTTGTTTATTTACCTATTGGTGTGCAAGTATCTAAACATGGCAGTTGTCCTCAACGTAGGTACTTTTGTCTGAACCAATCGCTGTACTCTCATCTGTACCAGTCATGCTTGCGCCACCTAGGACCTGAAACAGTTCCTGTACACGTTGTTCTAAGAACTATGATCACTCTCAGATCCTGCAGTACAAACGCGTGATAAAGGGAGCAGTTCTAAAAGGCTCCCTGTGTGTGAAATCGCCTCTTGGTTCCTCATGCCAGAAATTACAACTGGCCGAGGGAGCCAATATACAACTGTTATTAGTTATTAGTTTTGATACGTGTCAGTCGAATGCCTGTCCTGATTAAACAGTCACGACAGTCAAATACTTTCGAAATATTTTTATCACGTGCCCAAGAACAAATCTCTGTAAGAAATATTATAATAGACACTGAAACACTAAAAACGCTGAAATGTCAATTCAGTTATATTTCATAGTCATTTAAAATATCGTAATGAATGAATCTTCACAACTAGTTAATAAAGGGCCTGGAAGGGTTGTAAGACAGGAAGCAAGATCCAAGGTTAACCCACATATTTTTCTTTGTAAACATACAAGCGCGAGGGAAGATGTTTTAAGAGGGGGTGTGATGGGGGGGGGGGGGGGGAGAGATTGGCCATCTGTGTATGTTGAACGCTCACACAAACACACACAAATTGTGAGATGCAGCAAAATCCTTGGGGGGACATTTGGTTCTTGCAGTGATATATTAATCACACACCCATACAAACAAACGAAGATTACATCAACATAAAATGGGTGAAAACCCAAACAAATAATTTGTCCGTGTAACGCTGTTGTAAACGAGAGTTTCTTTTAGATTTTAAGTAATACTTATTATTAATGAATACTTCAGAATGCTATACAGGTAGCCTCCGTTTTACAATGGCCTGAGTTTTACGATATTTCGACTTCACCAACCAACATGGAGGGAGAGATTAGTGCTGGGAAAAGTAGGTCCAATGATCATTTAATAAATGACATGAGATATTTCATACTATAGTATAAAATAAGCTATATGATAATGATTTTGCCCAACAGAATTTTAATGTAAGTGTTTTGTGCTAGTTTAAGGGAAGCTATATAGTGGTTGATGTATGGGGGTCGCTCTGGCGGGACTGACCAGCACTGGGAAATGTAGTGAGGAAAAGACATGTAAGCTACGCTATGATATATGCAGTATATATTAGTTTCATTAAATTACAATAAATTCAACCTACTGTGGATTTATGGATCGGAACCCCATAGTAAATCAGTGATTCTCTGTACTGGCGCAACTGGTGGGGCTACAGCCTTTACAGCACCCTTTTCGTGTGCCTATGTCTACTCATTTCCAATATGTTTTAGTGATTTCTTTTCACATACGGACAACCGAATGAATCACTACAAGATATTACGAATAATTGTCTTTTTCTAAGCATCATTACAAATGTACTGTTTTCTTCCTAAGACATTGTGATACTTCACTGCAGTGTTTTAACTCACCATACACCGTTAGATTGACCATGCTCTCCCTGTTACCAGCTGGAAAGGTGGTGTATTCGCAGATGTAAGTCGCCTCATCAGCCAGTTTCAGATTACTGAAGATAACTGTGGTGTCCTCCAGAGATGGCGTTCTTTGCCGCACCGCTGGGTTCTTAAACCTCACTCGCTCTTTGTAGGCCGGCAGCACATTTACACCCAGCGCTGGGTTGGCGATGGCCACGTTCTGCTTGGTCCCATTGAGGAACTTCTGCCAGGTGACCTGTGAGATCTTCACTGGTGGTTTACTGTTGGCAAACTGACAGCGCAGCTCCACCTGACCGCCCACGTAGCCAGATCTTTCACTGTCTGTCTGCACCGTCTGACCACAGGTGCCTGCAAAAACGAGATAGAGGATTCATTAAGCCATCAGAACACAAGCTGTCTGTGAATATTCTATCTTTACACAGACAGCGCTGTCAGAGAGAAAGGACAGACAACTGTCATGATCCCACTGAGAACCAATGGGCTGATCGTTCCTGTCAACCGAAATTACAAACATCGAAATTCAGGACTGTCATGCAAATCACTTCTCATAGGTAATACCCGTCACTATTTTGGAACCTACCAAAAAGAGTTACATTTAGAGACACCAATTAACCTAACACGCATGTCTTTGGCTTTGGACTGTGGGAGGAAACCGGAGTACTCGGAGTAAACCCACTCAGACATGGGGAGGGACTCCACACAGAAAGGACCCAGGCAGCTCCGCCCTGGGATTGAACCCGGGACCTTCTTGTTGTGAGGTAGCGGTGCTACCCACCCCCGTGCCGCCCTTAACTTGTGTTAGTTTGTGTAAGTGTGTAGTAAGTTAATAAATAGTGTTGTTAAAATGAAGAGGCATCAGTAGAGAACTGAAGCCTAGGAAATGTTAAAGGAATATTAATATATAAGGCATGGACTGTATTTGCCAGTCTCTGGCAAATAGACAAATAAGCTTCCTTTTTTCCTCAAGGAAAGTGTAATAGAAATAGCTGAAATTTAACTGAATAACTATACCACTGTTGAGAATTAGAGGCACCTGTCTCTGGCGGTGATTATTTTATGGCATGTATATACCTGAGAAGATGAGTCACCTCCAAATAGTAGGCTGTGAGTCTGTCCATTTATAAATAGTAAGGGTTAAGAGCTCTTTGCTGAATACGATGCAGACAGTAAGCTGGTCAGCTCTGGCTTGAGTCTGATTGTAAACAGCTTGTGTTTACCACTGTGACTCTGTGTGTGAGCTCTTCATCATGTACATAGCCTTCATGCACTGGTCAGCATTAAAGATGGACTTCTATTACGTTAAGCTACACAAGGGTCATTTGGGCAGCAACATTTTTGGTTTGGAAACTATAGGATCCCTTATGTTTAATAACTCTCGGACCCTCCTATAGCTGCTGATCATTCTTGCAGAACAGACCTGTTTGGAATTTAAGACTTTTCAGGATTTGATGAATGAACAGTCACCAAAGGTCTCAGGTCTCTCAGTTGGACTAAGATCTGCACCCTGGTCCATTCTAAACCACAAACTCGCCTTTTCATACCACTGTATAATTAACGTACCCATGTGTTTTGGGTGAGCACCGACTTTTTTACTTCCAAGAAACACCACTGTGGATTTTTGTAAACCTCATGTATGTCATCTGTCCGCAAAACATCATCCCAGAAGCATTGTGGTCTGTGCAAGCTCGAGACATGCAGAAGTGGTTTTCTCTGGTGTTCTTCCATTAACACCACATTATACTTGTTCAGGTTTTCTTATAGTGGACAAATGAACAGAGCTTAGCAGCTTTTAGAGATTTCTGCAGCTGTTTTTTCCTCTTTCCCTTGGGTTCCTTTTGACCTTATTTAACATTGCACATTGTGCTCCTGCTGTGATCTTTGCAAGATAGCCGTTCCTAGGGAGAGTAGCAACAGTGATGCATTTTCTCCACTTGCAGATGGCTTGTCTTTTTGTGGATTGATGGACATCAAAGTTTTTCGAATTGCTCGTAGCCTCTCCAAGCTCCAACCGTAACTACACTTCTTCTCACATCCTTTTAAATCTATTTTGGTTTGTATGTGGATCGCATGAACAGATCTTTCTTGACAGCAGCAGACACAGACATTGTGTGTCTCTTATGTAACCTTAATATTACTTAGTTCAGCCCTTACCTAAAACTCCACGCACTTGGCACATCACCCCAGCAAGCCATGCACAAAATATCTGCCTTAGGGAAAGGCAAACGGAATAAAAGCCTTTCATTTCAGCTATCAACCTTTGTGAGTATATTTTTTTGGAGTAGGAGTGCAAAATTGAGCTGAGGACACGCATCTTTTCTTCCTATCTTTTTATGACTGTATACAGAAATACATTCACTCAGCAATTGTTACATAAGTGAATTGTTCAGATCTTTAATACACTGCTCACAAACATTAGGGGACAATTCATTATGGGATATTTCACTATGAAACTTTTTTTTTCCCACCGGTATCACTGCGTGTATGATCCACATCTAGAGACGTACATGTCATGCAGCTCTTTCTAGCTCTAAAGTGTAACATAGATGACCACTACTTCCTGTTTAACACAAAGAGTAAAACAAAAGTGGAGGCTGTAGGTAGAGGTAAGATGCCATTTATAACACCATATTCGTTTTTTTAAACAGGTATTACTGGAGCAGCTTCTTAGTTTGGATAGAGAGTTTGGAGATAAGAATAATACAGCAAAACTTTACAGGATACTTCAGATACTGGGAGATCATATTAAGACGTTCTATTTATTTATCATTTAAAATGTAATAGCTGTTAGGCACATTTCATGACCACGGTTTTGTTAAGCAATGTTTCACAGACTGTGGTGTGCATTCATGTATTGCAGTATAAAAATACGGCATTTTCACTTTAAAACTAAAATAACTACTGAAAGTGAATATAAAGAAACAAATGCTGTAAGTAAACTAATTCTAAAGTAAATTAAAAAAACTAGAGTACCTAAAATCAACATACCGAATACTTCAATAGACTGTAATCCAAGGTTCGTTCTCTTTGTACAGAGAGGTCCTGAGATCTGGCTCTGGAGCCACAACTACACTTACAGGGATAAAATCATTACTACAGAGGGATAATGACACGTATTATGCAATAACAAAGACTTACACAAACTTGCAACATAGAAACCATATTGATGGAATAAAATCAAAGATTCATTATCACTCTCCTGATTAATGTAGACATGATCGCCCACAGTCATGCAGACAGTCACACACTAAGGGGAACTTTTGAAGACACCAATTTACCTAACATGCATGTCTTTGGACTGTAGGAGGAAACCGGAGTACCCGGAGTAAACCCACGTACATTTACATTTATGGCATTTAGCAGACGCCCTTATCCAGAGCGACTTACAACTTATACAGTCTTACAATCCAAGGTTAAGGGTGGGTTAAGGGTCTTGCTCAAGGACCCAACTGTGTCCAGTACCTTAACCGCTAGGCTACCACAGTCCACGTAGACATGGTCCACCCTGGGACTGAACTTGGGACCTTCTTGCTGTGAGGCACCGAGCCCCCGTGCCACATATTCTGGTTTCGTTATTCCTTATTCATGCAACAATGTATATATGGTATACTATGGAGGTAAACAAGGTATTATTGTTCACATCTGATACAAACATGTAATACCAAATGAAAATGTGCTTTAATGACTCCAGACTATTTGAAATTAGAGACAGGCTTTTAATAATATTAAATCTCTGACTGACACAGGACAACCCTTCATGAAAAGGGATTAAAGTCTAGCTTACTAACTATAAGAGCAGCAATGGAAGGCATTTAAAGAGAGACTGTCCTACATTTGATCAGACGTGGGCGTGCAGGATGGATTGATGGCGATTTCTAAGTGGACACAAATACGGGAACGCTTGTATGCACTGGCCACAGCAGCAGATTAAAGCGCTCAGTAAGGATATTAAAGTCCAGCCTGACATCCTATTGCATGAGGACATGAGCCCATTGGACTGCTGCTGCACTAACACCTGAATCATTAAATAGAATTCATGATATCTGAACCTCTGATTTTGATCCTACAGCCTGCCATTTGGGTCAGATTACATTTTAACAGTCACAAGGTTTCACAAAACTCAGAAAGCACGGTACCAACGCTCTTGTACTGGTGAGGGTTGCTGTGTCATATTATTCAATTACATTTGAATTCCACTAATGAGAATTGCACACCAAGTTGGATGATGCAATGAATGTAGGAGGTGACAGACAGCACATAACGAGCGTGCACCTGCTGAGAAGGAGGTTGTGTAGGAATTTCATTGCACAGTAGAGCAAACACAATAGGATATGTGAGCTTTCTTTCAAAACTATGAAAGTAAGCATAACGAGCCAGGAGATCAAGACCGCTCACAGTCTGAATAACAAATAATCCTGATTATTTCATAACAAGTGCTCATGCCAAGGTCTGGGATATGTTAAACAGTAATCAAACAGTCGATTGTCACAGTTTACAGAATTGGCAGTAGTCACAAAATGCAGAAATTTTGCTGTTAGTAACGGGAGGAATGTGCTGTAATACACAGTGCACCCCACCCTGCTAAATATAGGGCTGCTCAATGGAGAATTGGCAGGATTGTAGGAACTGAAGCTTGGAGCAATGGAAGGAGGTTGTCTGGTCTGATGCATCACATTGTCTTTAACATCACATGGACAGCCAGGTACAGTACTGTGTAAAAGTCTCAGGCCAGCATTCAGATAGATATTCCATTATTTTAACAATAGTATAATGGCCATATAGAATCATTTCTGTCCCTCTTTATCAAAACAGAACCAGAAAATACGGAAAATGGAAAACGAGCAGATAAATACAGTGGCAAGTATTTAGTGTGATCTGTCCCTTAATGTGAGTACATGTTCCCTATGATGAATTGGCGCCCTGTCCAGGGGTTGTCCCTGCCTTGTGCCCTGTGCCGCCAACTGGGCAGCAGCTTTCCTGAGACCCTGACTAAGATCAGACAGTGAATGAATGAATTAATGACTTACCGACCAATCAACCCACCGACCTCAGACAACCTTGTGATTTTCAGCAGGCATAATGCTTAATTAGGTGCCATCACTACCTCACTCAGTATGTGAGCAAGTGGGATTTTAAGTACTGGCAAAATCCTTAACTCACATGTTTGTTGCTATTATTAAGGCAAGGCAAGTCTAACCATATATTATGGAATAAATCAGAGCCAACTTTTTTTTTTTTAACGTGGGGGCTTAAAGTAGTTCATTTATCTTGATTTCCTGCTTAAATAGATTTTAGGTGTATGTCAGGGAAAGACTGGAAAATGATTTAAACCCACTACGCTTGAAATTTTTTTTTTTCTCTTAGACTGCTACATGCAAGTCTTTATATCTCCATAAATCCTCCCGTGTGCCTCATACGGTTTTATGCTAATTGCCATCCATTAACATAATTACACAGGATATATAAGGTGGAATAAAACAGTCAATCAGTTTTAATAAATAATACTTGACTGTCACCTTGCTGAAACAGTGAATACAAAATCGTGTACGTTTTTATTTTCACCTTACATTTCTTCCTAAAAACACTGGTCCCATGTTGATATTCCATTGCATCAGGTCCAAAAAAACAACTCTCATGAAGAATTTTCTAAACTGACAGATGCCCGAACTGGATTTGCCATGTTGTCGTGATGTGCTGGCTTGTCTTGGAAGGCCTGTGCTTCGTAAGCTCGTTGTCAGACCTCTGAGGGTGCTGGCTAATAAGAAGTGATGGCCCTGTCGGAAGCAGCAGCATGTTCAAACCTCTCCCTTCATCTTTGAGTCACTCACCTTTCCACAGTGCGGGGCGAGTGCAGACAAAGTTTGAGGAATCAAACTAACGTGTTATATAACATGGGAGAGTATGAATGAGGTTTTTGTTAAGGGCCTAGACTCATTCATCTGTGTGTGGTCTCATGCTGCCTTTGTCTAGCACGCATATGTCACACACATATGACTTTGTCTGATGAGCTGTGTGTCTGAGATGATGAAAAGCAGACAGGTCAGCTTTTGCAGTCACACCATTCATTCTGCAACACCTAGCTTCAAGATGTATGCAGGCGCAAACTTGAAGCTATGATGTAATTCTCACCTCTTATTTGAACTACAAAGATATACAAGGTACATTAAATAGGAACACCGCATATTGTAGTGTGGCAGAACAAAAGTGACGATGTGAAATGTAATGCAGGTAGATGGAAATGTATTATCAAAGGGACAAAAACATGTAGAGTGGAGGAAATTATTAATTGATCACTGATTTTGTATGTTTGCCCATTGACAAATAAATGAACAGTCTATAAATTTAACGTCAGATTTATTTTGAACAGTGAGAGATGGGATATTGAAACGAAAGTCCAGAAAATCCCATTATATAAAATATATACAGCTCCCACAGACCAGTTAGATATTTCTAATTTCAACTCGTCACTTGCATTAAAGACACCTGTCTCAACTTGTCACCTGTATAAAAGACACCTGTCCATAGAATCAGTCTCCAACCTCACCACCATGGACAAGGTGAAAAAGCTGTCTAAGGATGTCAGAGACGTAACTGTAGACCTGCACACGGCTGGGATGGCCGTAAGCAAGAAAGGAGACAATTGTTGGTGCAACTGTGTGAAAATTGATGAAACACAAAATGAACACCTGCATGATTCCGAGAGTGCTCAATGCTTGGTAGAAGGTCCTGTGGTCAGATGAGATCAAAACCAGGCTAATTGGCATCATCTCAACTCAGCAAACTTACCAAAAGCTTGAAAGGCTAATGCTTTCAGCCAGAGCTGGTTTCTTTTGGTATTCTGAATGGCGTAATTTACTTCCAATACTATTTAAACGAAAATCAACCACAATGCAGAAATGTAATAATAACGTATAACATATAACATACCAAACATGAATTTTAGACCACTGAAAGAAAGGCATTGGGTGCATTAACACACACAAAATTAATTAATTAAGTCATTATTTCTTTGTTTGTTAACTGTTCTTCATTTCTCATCGATGACAGAGGAACACCTGCTTTAGTTTTAAATCATCTCAACTATTATAGTGCAGACTTATTTGTTATGCACAGTTGTGCCAATACGACTGACTGGTACAGCTGTGCCACTCTAAATTCTGGGAGTGCCCCAGTACGGCATGTAGTCTAGTAATGCCCAGAGAACACAGGAAACAGAACAGGGGATAAACTAAACACGAATGCTAAAGGCTAGGCAGGACTAAGCTAATGAGCTAATGTAAACAAACACTGATATCCTAACCACTAACATAATAGTACACACTGAACACAATATCCAAACACAAAACTAGGAACTAGAATGCACAAGCACACAAGAGAAGAAGACAAACAGCTAGCACAAAAAACCAAACAAGATGGAAAGAAACAGGGGTATGAATGCTCCGTGAAGCTGATTGTGCTGCCAGCTGTAAGGGGTAAAAAAACAACACAAGCTTCTGCAGGGTGAAGCAGGCCAAAAGCAAACAGAGAAAGTACTTACTGGCACAAACGCACCATTTTTTTGAAGAAATAGAGATTATATAAATATGCATATTGTGACACATTTTGTGTTATAATAACACTTCTTAAATACCTAACCAGCCAATACCAACAACACTTTTTAAACACATTTACATGGACTTGTAAACAGACAGTGTTTACAGACAGTGGTCTGATACCTGTTGAAAAGTTTACTTGTACTTAGGTAATCAAATAATGGGGAAAGCTCTTTGTGTGCCACTTCAAACTTTATTGATACAATAATGAAATTTAGATTTCCTGAAGTATATACTACGTTTCACAGTCTCCAAAAGTGATCGATAGTCACATTCCGTGCTGTGTTTTTCATTCTGGGGTTGCCAGATCCTACGAGAAACATATCCATTATTAGAAAAGCCCAAAATAAGCCAAATATTTCAACTTAAGCAGGCCTGTCAGCAGTGTTGGGTTATGAGATACTAGGCTGAGAAATCTGATTGCTGAGCTAAAATCGGTATAATTTGCAGCCCTTAATCCAATCTTCTAACGATTGGACGGTGAATGCAGTTTACATGAAGTGCATGTATCGGATTATTAAGGCCATGTATCGGATTATTAAGGTCATGTATACACACTCTAAATAAAAACAACTTCATCTTACTAAAAGCCAACTGTACTGGATCTTTTTTTTAAAGGTAAAAATTTCCTTTAAAGACTTCTCTAAATATTTCATCTCATTTGATCCTTTTGAACAAATTTATGTGAGTAAAGTGGAATTTGAGAAGAATCTCATCCTTTGTTTATCATTCAAAAAAAGGCTTAAGATCCAAGAAAATCCATTTTAAAAAACCCACAGACGCCAAACCACACTCTTCTAATGTATTCTACATTAAGACAACAAAGCAGTCATATAAATCTTGGAAGCTATTGTACTTTAGATTAGCAAAAGTATGGAATTATTTTGCAGTTAAATGTAATCACACTTAAATGGCACAATTATAATTTTCGGCTTTGCAAGTCCATAATGAGCTGTGTTTGCAATAACGTCAAGTTTGACAACTACAGTGCTCTTGTTACACACAGTCAGAAACTGTTTACAGTGGGTTTCCCAGGGTACAAACAATGTACATGTAATGGGTACAACAGTGGTCCTTAATGTCCAATTGTCTTTCTTTTACATAAAAAAAGAACAATCCAACAGGTTCAGCTATTGTTGTTTTTATTTTTATTTTTTATTTTTTTTGCTCACATATAACTCTGAATCAATGTTTACATATTTCCAGTGTTACTCCTACACTTGCAAATCATGATAGCATTGCCAAAACACAAGCACTACAAACGGGTTTTTGCTAATATAGCACTGCTGTAAATGTTTGCAGACCGTATACCAATTGCCTTTCTTTAAGACCTTGGCCAGGAAGATTCCTGAGAATGCTGAGGGAGGTGATGCCAAGTGGTTAGCTGCAGATAGGGGAGCACGGCTAAAGAGGTGGCTGCAGAAAACAGGTGGGTTGTTTATAGGTGCATGAAAGCAGACTTCTTCCTTATTGGATAATATACTGAAAGTGAAAAACAAAAGCAATTGTTCTTGCAACTATGGCATTTCCTCAATATATTTCCCAGCACTTATCAATCCCACCACGTGACTCCTTATGACACGCACTGCCGACTTCCTCAGCTGAGCATGAGAGAATATCGTAATGCATATCGCTTGCCTGGGGAAGTTAAACATTTTGTTCAAAAAAGTTTTTTTTCTGCAAAATGTGTATTTATGTTTATGTATTTATATTTATGTTAAGTCGGGTCGTCAGAAAACGGGGAGTACCTGTATACGACTGCAGATAGTTTGGGGATTGGGTCAAGTGGTTCGCAGCCTTAGTAAGGTTGACATCGGGATAGCTGCAGAAAGTAGTGCATAGCGCAGAACTGGTGAAGAGTGTGTTGAGACCATGTGGATGTTGAGAGGTGGGTAGATATAAGGGTGTGTCCCGATAACTGTTGAACAGAACTGAAGCTTTACGTTGCAACTCATTCATATGTTGTAATTTACAATTGACCTAAGAGAAAATTACATATGTCATCTGTGTTTTAAGTCATGTTAGTGATTTTTAAAAAACAAAATGACAGGATATTAACTCAATATAAAATCCAATTAGAGACACTGAAGACTGGCTCAGCAACATTGTGGCTGTGTCAATACGCTATGGAACGAATCGTGCCAAGAATCTCTCCTCGACTTTCCTAAGTACAAACAATTTGATCCAGATGGAGGTCCCTCACTGTTTCTGATTAACGCAACCCCAGTTGGGATTTAAACAAGTACATATGGGAACACTCTGCACTGTACCTACTACACACACAAGGCATGTAGGGAATCAACGCAACATTAGTCATGACACAATAATTATGGGTGCATCATTTACAATGATGAATGTTGCTGAACTGGGAAGTGCAGCGCATCAGACGGTTAATATTCTTGACTCCAGCAAGTGTGCTTTCTATGTACGGAAAAAACATAACAAGGGACAACACAGGACAGTCACCCTGCACTTATTTTAGCCACTCTGGAATGCGATATGTTCAATCTGTCAGCTGCACTCGATCAGGCTTAAGAGGTCAATGTCATCTGATGTCATCCAACTCCTGGAGCTACAGTCATTATCATATCATCGTATCATCTGGATATGAAAAACAGGCACTATTACAGAATAACAAACACAGAAGAAGTATATACAATTCACTACAAGAATATTATGTCCATATTTGCCTGTTGAAGACATGTAATTCCAAATTCATGGGAATTGGTCTCCATTTTTCTGAGGAGGCTTTCTGTTGGGTCTTGGAACAAGCCTGTTAGAATTTACTTTCAATCAGCAGCAACAACAGTATTAAGTGAGGCCCAGCATTCGAGGTTAATTCAAGGTCTTTCTGGCAGTTGGGTAAATTCCAATTCTGGTCGCTCCAAATTGGCCAAGCGTGAATATTTCTGACAAGTATCAACATATTGTTACTCCTTCAGCGAATAGCTATTAATGCCGATGACATTAAATGAACAAATAATCAAAAAACATCACCAAACAGAAGAGCTGGATTCGACCCGACAGAGTGGACACATTGCCAGTGCTCTGAGTTTTTGCACCACTCTGGTTAACACTTATACTAAGGGTTATCTGGGGCTACTGGACTAAGAAGCCTTTGTCCATGGTTCACCTGACATATAGTTCTTGTGCTGATGTTCCTTTCAGAGGCAGTTTTGAACTATGAGGTGACCCATACACACAAGAGCTCATGGTCTTTACTTAGAAAAGCATCGCGTTTCACTTTCCAAGTTGTAATAGCTGCTCTTCCTTCAGATGGCTTGGGATAACTACTTTTACTGATGTCATTTGTTACTTATTACTTAAGTAAGGTTTTTTGTACCCATGCCTGAACATGTGCGATGAAATCTAACCTGACATATCGCATAGGAACATTAAAGCCAACAAAACCAACAACAAAAAGCCGCCGACCTGCAGCTTTATGCAAAATGTATTCAATTCAAAATAGCAACTGAGTCATATTTAAGGGAAATGAAGGTTTACAAAAGGTCGTCACATCATTGTGCAGTCATACCCTTTGGAGTTAGTAAACAATGCCAGGAAAAGGTAGCGTAACTCAATATGACCTTGGCCGTGATTCGTTACTACTCAGCTGCATGTTCTGGTAATTCTGCCCAGATGGCAGGTGACTCCAGGCCAAATACGCTTTAGTTTAGCCACATACCAATCAGTTAAAGCAATGGCAAGTGCACTGTGGGCCAAATATGCTCTGACTGTTCACAGCACATTGTTTAAAGTCATTTCAAATATCAGCTTTCTGCAAGGTCATTTGTATGAAATTAAATTCCTGACGTTAATTGAAAGCGTTGAAGTCAATTTAAATTATGCATTATGCATTACTGCACAAGTAAGATCAATAGAAATAATACATTCATTAAATAACTGAAAGCAGATTTAAGAACGAACAAAATGTTTAAAGAAAACTGGGACGTTTAACTTGCAAATTTGCATTGCCAACAAGTAGATGATTTATGCTGACCTCTGAAGGGACGAATTACAGCCCCCTAGATACAAACGGAGGAAGCCATAACCTTTGTGTAGAAGTCGGATTATATATAGAGTACGGTCAGAAGGTTCATTATGATTTTTAGCAGGTCTACAATTTTTTTGTATGTTTTAAATCAAGCCAATACGTACTCTCTGACATCCTGTCTAAATGATATGCTAAACGGGAAATGTAAAAAAAAAAAAAAAAAATGATATGGTGTAAAGTCACTACATTAATCAGACCCCTTTATGACACTGAAAGGTAAATATCAGTTTTGTGCAATATTCTTTTCCCATACACAATCTCTATGACTATTTGCCTGTTGTCTTCATTTATTGCTTAAAGGTGGTTTTAGTACTTACATTGTTCGATGGCTTCAGTTTCACAACTTTAGGCTTTATCAAATTTCTACTCATTGGGTGCCTGCATAGATAATGACTGTATGAACCCAGTGATCGTTCTGCTGTTGTAGCATGCTGTGAGGTTTGAAACTCGTGTTTGGTCATTGGTAGTGTCAGAATCGGCGTTAGTGTGTGAATGTCCTTTGAACTTAAAATTGTGCGGTTCCTTTGTACCTTGAATGACACGCTGGCCGCACAGCTCCTCTTTGAAATTCTGCTTCTTTTAGTGTGTTTGTTGTATTTTGTGGTAAGACTGCTTCCCTGAGTTTAACACATTCTCTGGGATAGTCATTTGTAAAAATGGAAGGTTGATTTGAATGCCTCCCGATCTTGGCTTGTCTATTTCACAAGTAGACACACAACTCAAGTTACGAGTGTGACGATGGTATAATAGTGTTAGTCAGGGGTATTCAGTACTGGCATTGCATGCTGTGGCATCGTCCAACACACACAGCCCTCAGTTCTCAGCCTTCTGACTGGACCAGTTCTCTGATGAGAAGCAGTGTGCTTATGCTGCAGGAACCCTTTCTGGTTTCTGATTAGAATAAATCACGATCGGATATTTGTAATCCAAAGCTTTCCATTGCTTCAGGGAAGAGGATGATTGTCTGCCCTGTGATTACACCAACTTCTTAATCACTATGCATGATCACTGCAGTTCAGGTTGTCGGGTCCAGGGCTGGTTATAATGAAGGACGCTCCAGCAGCAGATCCAGGTCCTTACTCCACAGCTTGTAACCTACCGCAGTATCAAGCCGCAGCGCATCACCATGGCAACCGGCCAGTGTGTAACAGATGGCAAAAGCGTGCTCAGCAGTGGTTAAAGAGGCAGCGATGAGACCTGGAGGGGGAAACTGGGTCAGGATTATCCTCTGCGCAGCCAGACGATTCTGGACATCAGAACGTACTGTTTAGCCACACGTACACATGAATTTGCTCCGGGGCAAGGATGTGCATTTGAATATATTGAGAGGATTATCTGCCAGGCTTTCATCTTACTGTGAAAAGAGCTTTTTTGTATTTGAGATTAAGCCCAGAAGAACCTGTTGCATAATTCATAAAATCATCAGAATCTGCTTCCAGCTATTGGAATAATTTCTAAGTAGCTTATATTTAAATTCTTCTATCAATCTAAAGGGTTATTCATGTTTAGACTTTGTGATGTTATCCGTTTATGCTGTTTTGCAGGAGGTACAGTATCTGTCTGTGATGGTTTTAAACCCCCTTTAACCTGGGTCTACACAACACTGCAGTCTAAAACAGACAAGACAAGACCAAGACTAAAGAGACTGAGATTTAGAGAGCTCAGGGTTTACAGATGATTTGGTGTAGATCTTTGAAATTAAGTAGGAGAATATTAGCATTGTAGGAATATTGAGGAATTTATTCCATCAGTCTTTAAGTAACTTTACATAATATCAGTGGTGAATGGTTGTTTTTAAAATATTGGAAGCACATACAGAACTGTGCAAACGTATTTGGATTCCATTAGATTAGCTGTTTCAGCAATGATATAATGACCATATACACTTATTAACAAAAAATAATAATAAAGCACCCAACTTGCTGCAAAATGCATTATGTAGTTCTGTCTCAAGCAAATATATAATTGATTACAGGTGTGGTTTAAATAGACACTGGGTCTTGCTGTCTATAAAATGGCTCTCGGAGTCTATTTTAGTGTCCAGTGTACCCCTCTGCTAGACATGCCTCTATGATGCACTCAAAAGTATGTTGCCCATTTGACAACTTTTGGGAGGGGGTGCCTCATTGGACTAAGTGTGCTAAATGCCCACCATCTCTGCCATTTACACCTATTTATTAGAAGGTGTTGGGAGCAGTAGTGATGAAAAGAGGATAGTTTGATCCATAGACAAGCACAAGCAGCTCCAAAGTTTCGTTGTCCACCATCCCCACTTTCTCTGCACACCCCTTTCTCTGCAGCCACACGTGTTGCCTCTCATGGCAAGGCATCCAACTACCATTTCTCATCAAGACAATACTCGCCCAAGTGCAACAAGGGTTTCCCAGGAATATCTGTGATGCCACTGCATGCCAAGCTTTACAGCAATTTGAAACTTTTCATCCTGTTCCCCTTCCAAAAAAATTATTTCTTAGCTACCACCTTTTGAAAAACACAATTTTCAAGCTTTCCAGACTTTAAAAGGGTCAATTTGGTATCCCCAAAGATGCTGCTATTGCAACAGTAGGGGGAGTCACACTAAATACTAGACCCTTTAAGGCTATAACATAGATTTGTTAACACTATTAATTGCATGATCACATCAACAAAGCAAGATGTACTCTATAAATACACCATTGTCATCATACCTCCAAAAACGCTAATAATAGATCATAATATTACACCATATCACTCACCTTCATTAGCTTGAATTGGACAGGATAGTACCTTTGACCAATATATACCCATCTCCCTAGATACTGTACAGTCATACACTACACATCTTAAGTTGAAACGTTTAGCTTTGCTATCCAGTTCCAGTGTTTCTTATACATAAAACTTAGCATAAAAGAAAACATGGAGCCCTCAGTACTAGCATGTCCATTCTTTTCTACGATCCAGATCTCCTCTAGGGAATTATGGCACGCTTGCTTATTTTAGGTCACATTAGTATGATTCTGATGGTGTGGAATGTAATCTTAGCGGAGTGGGAAGCAGCAGAGGCATACAGAGCGAGGCATGAATCTCAGTGAAAAACCCTCAAATTAATGAAAAACAGAGAAAATTATGAGGTGATTTTCATAGACCTGGAAAAAGTGTGCTCGTTAAGTATGTGTTTGTGAAATCGATCTGTAGTGTGACACAGAGTGATTTATTCTACCAGGATTGTGCTGCCTAAAAAAAAACATGTAGCTTTGTATTGGCACACATGTCGTCTGCGTTGAGGGTCTCCTGCAGACCTGCGTTGAGTTACCACGTTTCTCCAGTTGGAACTCGTCCAAAAGGGGAACAGTAATGAATCTTATACCTCAGTGCTAAACATACAACTGTTAAAACAAATTGTGTTTTTAAAAAATCAGTATAAAATACTTATTTGTAAAAAGGCTATATGAATCTTTGCTTGATTCTGACATCATAAAGAGGATGTCTCATTGTAACCATGTGACACTAATGGTGCTTTTTGGGTGAGTGCTTGTGTGGCTGGGGGAAACACGCATGCCGGATTGATGACGTTGGCTAGATCAATTCATTAATGGCCCAGCTGTAATCTGATACTGTGGGGAAACACTGGAGGTGTTGAATATGTAGGGCTCATGATAAGTCTCAAGTCTAAATACTATTCATAAAAGAAGCAGATAGTAGGACAGGTGTAATAACAATAATTAAAGGGAGTAAATGCGGTCAATTTAGTGTTGGTGGTGCAGTGGTTGACACTGTACCCTCATAGCTCCAAGGACCTGGATCCAAGGTCCAGCCTGCCCACTGCCTGCATGACGTTTGCGATTCTCCCTTTACCTTTATGGGTTTTGTGTGGGTCCGACAGTTTCCTTACACATTCCAAAGACATGCATTTGGTTAATTGGCATCAAAAGTGTCACACTGTGTGTATGTGTGTGTGTCCGGCACTGAACTGGTACCCTGTCTAGAACTAGTTCCCACCTTGCATGCTTGCTGCCAGGTAAGCCTCAGTGCTTGACTTAGATTAATTGAAATGAAAAGAATGAATGAATAATAATATGCTCTGCACCATACATACGTTTTTGAGCGAGTCTTAAAGGTACAACATTTTATATCCTTAGTTTCTCTTATCCTATTCAGTGCATCTACAGCATATGTGATATTACACTGTACAAAAATAACTGTATTACACATTTCCGCTAAAATTATTTTAGAATTCAGGGGCTGCGTCATTGAGGGCTGGATTGATTTCATCAATACACATGGAAACTCAAGGAGTATATAGCATAAACTGGCCAGCCACATTATTAAACCCATTGTGTAGCTCCCCCTCGTGCCGCCAAGGCTCTGACTTCCTGAGGCATGGCCCTCATATGACCTCAGAAAGTATCCTGTGGCATCTGGTACCAAGACAATTGCCACAGTTTCTATAAGCCCTGTCAGATGGAGCCTCCATGGATGAGACTTGTCCAGCACGTTCCACAGGCACTTGATCAGATTGATACCTGGTGAATTTTGAGGTCAAGTAAACACTTGAACAATCTTTGCCGTGTAGCAAGATGCATTATTGTTATTCATTAATATTATGAATGATCATTGATGCATGGATGATGCAGTTACTCAATCGTAAATGTTCTGTTTAAAATACATTCGTGATCATTCAGACACAGTGGTTAATACAATTAGTTAATAAATGTATACATAAACGTGTACTGTATTATTATAAGGTTTTCATAGGTCTTTCTTGTTAAATAGCCATAAAAATGCCAGGAATCAAGGATTTTGAGGAGAACATTACCCAGGGCATCACACTGTCCATGATATTCACTTTACCTCACAGAGGTTTTATTGTACAGGGTACGTTTCTTTTACACTCTACCTGAAAGTGAAAGTGAAAATTCCAGTTTTGACCCGATCCTGGTCAGAATCATGTAGGGGGTGGGGGAGATCCTGTCTTGGAACTCTTACGACACAGGCCACTAGCCAGCATATCACGCCTTATCAGCTGTAACGCTTGTTGGTCAGGGTGATTGGGGTGGGGGTGGGGGCTTGTCTGAAGCCTCTCATGCAGGTGTAAGTGTACCCTGGTTGGGATCAGTATGGATCAGTATTACCAGTATGCAACACCCAACTTACAGATTCAAACCTGGGCACCAGATAAGTGATCGCATCACCTTAAAACATTTCTGTCCAGTGCAGTATACAGTTAGTACAACTTATTAGGTGTACTAAACGTGATCCGTTTCTGAGTAGTGAAAAATGTGAAAACAGCTCATATAAACATTTACTTACTGCCTCAACAAGTTCTAAGTAAATAGTTTTTTTTTCCTTTTCTGGGTACATCAAAATGTGTTTAAATTACTGCTTATGGTGATTACCCATATGCTACAGATACAGTGGATAGAGATTAGGTTGAGAAAGGCTGCAGTATTCCTGTAACACAATGCAGCTTTGTTATTGAAACAGCATTATTCCTACAACAGCCTACAACAGTCATTAAACTGTTTTACATGGATGAGTCCATTATAGCAACTGACTAACTTGCATAAATATAAAAAGACATAATTATACAGATTAGATTTTAATGAGCAAAAAACTTAACAAAAGAAAAAGCAACTAATCTTAGACTATCAATGTGAAGGTGTTTTCAATAAACAAGTTTTCCATTCTTTTCAGGACACAGCAATGTGATTACGGAAAATTACTGTTTATAGTTAACTAAATTATTAGTTTAAAACACTGAAGTAGTACTTAAACACAAAACAGTGATGTTCAATTAACTGACTTGCTGGATATAAAGTAAAATAGAAATGTACGTTATGCAGATTCAAACTTAACTTTCAAATATATTTACAACGTCCAATAATAACTAATGCCCATAGAATTTCTTTATGTCTGTCATAACAAATATGTCATAATAAATGAGCATTGCGTTCAACGCCACCGAGCAGCCCTAAATATGACAAGGTATCTACAACGACCATCACTCTTCTGGGGTTTTCCACTAGATTTTGGTAAAAGGCTGTGATATTGGCACTGAGGTCAGACAGTAAGTTCTCACTCACTGCTGGTGTTCCAGTGAATCTTAAATGTGTCTTTTGGCGGTACGATCATGGTTTTGGAAGACAGTCATATGGGCAAACCAGTTATCAGTGGACTTTATTTATGAGGGCAAGACAGAAATCTGAGTGTTTGAAAGTGAAAACCTATGAAATACCGGGATCAGTACAAATTTCTACTGCTACTGTTTATCTATAGTACTGTTTATGAAGACACAAGGCATGTGGGCTTCATAGCGTGAACCTGTTAGCAGTGATGGTCCAGGACTCCAGGAGGGTCTCTTGCCTTTTGGCTGTATAGGGCATTGTATTAGTTCTGCTGTACTCAGTACAGGTTTCAGTTACTTTATTCAATTAGAACAGAAGACAAAATAAGTGGAGATTGGTCCAAAACTATTCAGAAAACTTTGAGTATTTGAAATATAGCTTAATGATATTATTGTTATTGATGTTGTTGAATTTCTAAAGCTTCGGTAGTAAGGTCTCAGAATAGAAGTTCAGGTCAGATGTTTTTCATGCCAGTATGAAAACAAATAGAGCACAGCTGGAACTTATTGGCATCTGCAGTAGCAGCATCTTTCTCAGTGGAGCTGCAATCGCAACCTACCATTCATCTCACAGCACGATGCTCTCCTGCTGCAATGAAGCAGCTTTTCTATAGACCCTTTATACGACGCATTAACAAAAAAAAAAACCAGCTTCGCTTAAAAAAAAACAACATCACGAGAACATCAGCAACCACCGTGCTGGGTACGGAATAAGCATCTTCTCTTACCTGATATTACGAGCACGGTGAGCAGTGCAAACGCAGAAGTCACCATAGTCCTTCTGTTTAGGAGCAATGTGCAGCTTCTGGTACGTAGTAAGAAATCGTCCAAAGTCCCATTTAACGGTGCGACTGAATCGATCGGAAACCGAAAAGGCGCGTGCACACAGGACGCTCTGCACATCCACACTGCCGATGCGCTGTTCAGCTGTGTGTGGGCAGCGCGGGGCTCTCAGATTAATGAGCTCCAGGTCACAATAACACACACAAAAAAGCGCGAGCGATGCATCCTGAGATATGCTGACTGCTTTCCTTATTGTGTTTCTCCTCCAACAAGCCCCGACGTGATGTGCTTTTGCGGCCAGCTGCCCCGTATCATGTCCTCATTGTGTCAGGTACCTGTGAGGAGTGCACTTTAAAACGAGGCTGCGTAAATCTACATCTTCGCTTTACGTTATAGCGAGTCTAGTCAACGTCAGTCTACGTGTAGACTCTATATAAAGATCTCTAGAGGGTATTTACCCGTACACTTCCAGCACTACTGATGTGCATAAAACGTCGACTGCACACTCTACTACACTGTTCATATAGACTCCATATTATAGTGAAATGAGTCATTCTACATGTAAACTCTACATTATAGTGAGTCAAGTGATCACACTACATGTATACTCCACACCATACTGAATCTATACTACGTTACAATATCTGTACAGTAGACTTTACACTCTGTCCTGCAAACATCAGACTACATGTATACTCCACACTATACTCAGTCCCGCAAACATCAGACTACATGTATACTCCACACTA
>JAUZST010069701.1:0-21988 GCA_034779995.1 Parotocinclus haroldoi | reverse complement strand
ATTGGCTTGCTCAGTAATATTGTAGAGCTGCTTTGATACGATGCACCCATGTAAAAAGCTCTATAGAAATAAATGTGACTTTGATTTGGACTGGATTGTGGACTAAAAGGTTCTGGGTTCAATTCTCACTTTTGCCAACTGTACCACTGTTGGGTTTTGAGCACCCAAGTCACCTGCCAGTAGAAACTCTATAAACAATGCTCAGTTTAAATAGATTAGATCACAATACTAGCACTTTTGAATACTTCATTGCTGTTGGATGTTTATGAATGTTTTGTTTTTACAGCGGGATCTCAGTTTCATTCGATAGAATGGTCCATGTGGTAGTTAGCTATATCACAGAATGACTCTGGATCGGTGTAGTGCTTATGATTGCATCTTTAAATATATTCCTGGCTTAGACAACCCCAGGAGCTACATCATGCTGAATTATAGACAGAATGAAGCAGTGCTAAAGAGCTTTTTACTGTCTTTGTGTGGTAATATATCATGGCTTAGGGGTTGGGGTTATAAGTTAGGAGTTAGGATTAGTGTTATAATTGATTGTAAGGTTTTTTATAATCACAACTTAGTCCAGTGTGTCAGATATGTTCAGTCACTCCTTAATGATGCAACAAAGGATGTAGTAGTCTTGGTAGGAGTCGCCGTTGCAACGCCGGGAGGTGATTCCCTGACCCTCAGGTTTCACGCCCGGGTTCTTGTGTTGGAGGGCTGTCCTATTAGACAGCTGTTTAACTCTAGCACCTTTTACACTTACAGCATTTAGCAGCTACTTGTGCCCAGAGTGACATGCAGCTCATACAGTCTTACAGTCCAAGCAATTGGGGCTTAAGGATCTTGCTCAAGGACCCAACTGGGACAGTTTTGGCAGAGGTCAAATTTTGAACCCTAGACCTTCTGTTCCATGGTCCAGTATCTTAACCGCTAGGCCACCACATTCCCATTAGAAGTGCATGGCTGATTTGTAAACAAACGATGATACGCTGACACCATGAACTGCAGCACCATAAACGGCTCTGGCAGACATGTTTCATTCGCTATGGCTTTCTCTGCACGTGATACATTTGCTTTAGAAAAGCAGATACGGTTTTCCCAGACACTAATGTGTTTCAGGACTGGGAAGCAGATCTGTAATGTAAGCAAATCCTGAGCAGCCATTACAGTAGATGTCTGGAGACTGCATCTTCAGTAATAAAGACAGCTACTAATATTGACTTCTGAATTAAATTCAGTACAGCGGGACATAGCAGGAAATGTCACTTACTGCTGCTTTAAAATGCATCCTGTTCAACAAACTTATAGAATAAGAATATAGACAACGTATTATATATTGTGGAGACACCTTAAATCACGTAGTATACCTACAGGAGCTTTTATAACTGTGCTTTGAGCACTGGGGCACAGCGAGTCTCAAAAATGTTAACACCAATGATTAAGAGGCGTGTCCCAATACTTTTGCCTATATATATATATTACACTGAACTCACTCAAACCATATATACACAACTATAGTGTGTTACGCTATATGTCCATATGGCATAATGGTTTATTCTTAATACTTTAATGGCCACGTACATCAGTCTAAACTTGAAAAAGCATTTTGGTTGCTCTATTTAGACAGATATAATCTGAAGCAGCTGGGATTTTTGACCTAGATTATTTTTTTTTATCCTAATCTGGGATTCTGTGCTTTAGCTGTGTGGCCTGGCATGGCTTTAAGGTGTAAAACATGATACCCTGTTAAATTTTGTATATTTATTCGGCTAGGAAAATGATCCGCCCCGAAGAGAGTGTTTCTGAATGTAAAAGCGTCCCATGTGGTGCTGTGATACAGGACCGAAAGTCAATGATAAGACCTAATACTCGACCCAATCACTGAGGTGCTTATCGTTACGGATTACAGTTACGGATGGCCCTCTATAACAGTCGGAAGCAAATTTGATTGTGAGTGAACAGTCTGTTCTTATAGAAAGTGAGCAGACATAAAAAATCTGAGCAGCTTTTCTAAGACCAGGTGACTAAGCACTAAAGAGCACCACATTTCCAAGAAGCAGGTACCTGTTTATAGGTTATAGACACTAGATCAGTGCAGAAATACACCAGTGTGTCGGCTCGCATGTAGCATTAGCGGAAAACCGGCTGTCAGAAGCGCTCAGAGGTTTAGCTCCACTTTCAGAGAAAATGCTAAATGCAGTGCGTGTAGAAAGTTTCGGCTGTTTTGTTGCGTCACCTCTAAAATGACACGGTATCTGTGTCAGCATGAAATTCTTCAGCAATGCACCACGTTTGACCAAGTCCGGTCTCCGGGCGCAAGTGCTACGTTAGCCGGGAGAGTATAAGACGCTCAAGGTGAACAAAGCTTTACGTGGCTTAATGTACTCAAACAATGATCTAGGAAAACCAAACGTCTCTCAGTTACTTCTATTGATAGCTCATTTGATAAGTATTCAGTTTTACGTTACATCACTTCCCATTTAAAGCCTATTTTACTTATCTTGTTCATTTCAGCAGTAGAGATTACTGATCACTATTAGTTGGGAGAGTTTTGCTGTGTCTAGGTCACTGCTTTAGAACATTAGAACAATTTTAAGCTTTTACTTACAATGGGTTTAAAAGGGAATAAAAAAAGCTGAATTCAAAGTGAATATGTAATATATATATATATATATGACTGGCAGACCATTGATAGATATTTTGGGAATAAGCCAATATCTACAAAAAAATCTGATTGTTTTCAGTAATCCATAATCCATGCAGTTACAGTACAGTACAAGACTCCTAATCAAATGTCACAGAAGGAAGTGATGTAAACTTTAAACGTATTATTACTTGTATTATTAAAGTATTCTTTTTATTCATATTACTTTCTTGAAATCCTTCATTTCCCAAGAACATATTGCATTTCAGAGACTCCCTCAAAAAGTGTTTGGTAGTCATTTTGCAGGTGTTCCGTTGTAATTTGAGGGTTGCCAGATCCTGCACAAGAAGCCAGAATAATTGAACTGGCTAAAAAAAGCCCCCAAACAGGCGACCTACTACAGTGCGAGAACGTGCTCACTCGATCACTTACAAAAATATATTTACCTGTTTAATTTTAGAGTTTGAACAAAGCTAACTTGCAGGGATTTACTGATAATGATTGGATCTAGCGATTAAGGTACTGGACTCTGGACCTAATGGTCCAGGGTTCAAATCCCACCTCTGCCAAGCTCCCACAGTTGGGTCTTTAAGCAAGGCCCTTAACCCACCATTGCTTGAATTGTAAAAATGCCCGAGTTGTAAGTGGCTCTGCTAAATGCTGCAAATGTAAATGTAGAACGCACTCATTGATGGGTGGATGGTTATATACTGAGATGCATTGGGTGAAGAAGAAGAGCCACTAGTCAGAGTGCAATGGGCAATTTTTGGTTGGGAAACGTCATCGCTGACCCAGCTGGTCAATATTTCAGTTTTTCAGTTTATAGTATATAAGACCTGGTTGTCCCATTGTATTCCACTGCTGCTGTGCCAAGTACTGCGGGTGTTCTCACTCCTTCACGTGTAGGTGCGTGTTAGTTTTTCTACAGCCCACCCACACGAGGCTGTGCAGCAGTAACAATGCGCTCATGCATTCTGTGATGACAGGCATCCACCCACTTTCTGGATCCCACTCACGTTAGTAAATAGACGCTTGTATGCGGGATCTGGCAACACAGTTCTGCCCTCTGTCACGTTAACCAGCTATTGAATCAGCTGTTACCTGATATAATTACACAAAACAAGCAGTGAATGTGAAACGGCGACTTGGACAGCACGGCCAAACCCTGCCACGGACAAATTGGCAACTCAGCCATGTGTTACAATTGGCATTAACACTGAGATACTTGACTTTGAAAGACATGATTTTTAAGCCCGGATACAGCGCCAAAATTTTGCAGCAGGCAACGTTTGAGTCTTGGTGGGGCCTCTGGCCTGGCTGGGCATTACACAGACACAGCTGGTCATGTCTAAAAAGGGAAGGTGGGACAGACATTACTTTTTATCAACACAACAGCAGCGTCTTCAACTGATCGAGGAACCAAACCAAGCTTAATTCGTTCCTCCGTACCGAATCTGCCACCTGCTCGTCGTAAGAAGCAGTCGGTGGTCGCAAATTTTGTGGACACCTGCACCCTAGCTCCGTTGGTGGTAGGCTGTGCTTGATGCGGGGGTTGTCAAAAGACTACAGGGGCGTGGCATGCCAGTTATGGGAGATAAATCGTATGAATGGTATATGGAATACAAAGTAACAAGTAGAATAGAGATTTCTCACATGATTTCTCCTGCCATCCAAAAATTCATTATTACCTTATTCTTAACCCATATCTTTTGTTGCCAGCACATGCGCTGGTTTTATTAAACACAAAGTTTTATTAAACACATGCACCGTCAGCGTGAGCAGACTGAAAGCTGAGCAACATTTAGCTGGGGTTGCTAGATTATTATGATGTTGAGCAGAGTGAGAATTATGTGTACTGGATCTGCGCATGGATTGCGCGAGTGTAGCACCCTTAATACTTACCACTGTATCCTATCCGGAATTTACTGATTGTATTCTAATAAAGAAATCTGTCTAGTCTAATGGTGGCCTGAGACTTTTGCACAATATTGTACATTTATTAAAAAGGTCTTGACTACAATTGTCTCCAAGTGTCTTAGGTTTCTTCCAAACCTGACTGACCCAGTGTCCATTAAGGTGTTTTTCAGTACATCGTAGAACCTTTACTATGACTGAGAGCTTCCATCATAATGGCTTTCAGAGTGAGCTGATTGGACGTAACAATGTCTCCCTCACGGTCTGATCTATTCTGGACTATAACTAATAATATAACCCCTACCATTTATCTCAAAATGGCTTTATTGGGACCGATTGATTGGTTGACCACTTCTACAGGTTGACCCTTCTTCAGTCTGGAGGCTTGATGAGGAGCGATCTTTTTGGAAGGGAAGCAGCCAAGGAACCACTTTTTCGAGGATGTCAGACTAAATACTGACTTTTGCCTGCAGAAACCATTTCGGTCTGAAGAGTTTTTCTTTAATTTTGTGTTCAGATTTTCGGTTTATACATCAACAAGTCAAAACATGTTGCCAAAAAATGGTGCCATGCATATAAAACACTCAGTGTTTACTGGTACCTAGTAACATCCAGGCCACCCATGGAAAAAGGGTCCCTTTTTGAGTCTTGGTCCTACCAAGGTTTCTTCCTTACGTTCAGGGGGTTTTTCCTAGCCACTGTTGCCCTAGGCTTGCTCAATTTGGATTGGCCTTTTAAGATCATATAATATTGTAAAGCTGCTGTGAGACAATGCTCCATTGCTCCAAAAGTGCTATAAAAATAAATCTGACTTGACTTGAAGGTGTCTTGTAGTATCTGGAACTAAGATGCTAGCAGCAGATACTGTACAGTCCTGTAAACTGCACGATGAGGCCTCCATGGAGTGGACTTTAAAATCTGGAGGTCAAGGCAACATCTTGAACTCTCCGTCACGTTTCTGAAACCGTTTCTAAACATCATTATCCTGCTGAAAAAGGTCAGTGTCAGTAATAATGATAATGAGTACCACTGCCATAAAGGGGTCCACTCGGTCTGAAATGACATTTCAACCTGAGGTTATATTCTAATAAAGTTGTATTCTAATAAGGTGTTATTATATGTAAAACTGTGGTGGCATAGAGGTTAAGGTCTTGGACTCTACCACTGTTGGGTGCTTTACATAAGACCCATAACGCTCTGGATAAAGGCGTCTGCCAAATGTAAATGTCATAGAATTGCAGAAATATCTAATCTAACGCGGCCCAAGACTTTTGTACAGCAAAGTATATGATTTCTTTCTTTTGTAAAAACAGTCCGAAGTGACAGACATACCAGCTGGCTTACAAAAGCCTTAGCCAAGACAATGGCTGCGTTTACAAGTATTTTTCAAACCAGAAGAAGATTGAAGATTCTGACCAAACTAGTTTATGTTTAATGCTAACAATCTTAAAAATCTCTAATTCCATATATACCATAGATATGCACAAAGCGCCATTTAGCTCACCATAGCAACGTGAAACACGTGGGTCCAGACAATCTAAAATTCTGAGCTATTGTTGGTTTCTGTTTTTAATGTATATCTAATGTTGATATTACCTCTACAGGTCCGACTCGCTGTGGGCATTACCTCTACAGGTCCGACTCGCTGTGGGCATTATATCTACAGGTCCGACTCGCTGTGGGCATTACCTTTACAGGTCCGACTCGCTGTGGGCATTACCTCTACAGCTTCGACTCGCTGTGGGCATTACCTCTACAGCTTCGACTCGCTGTGGGCATTACCTTTACAGCTTCGACTCGCTGTGGGCATTACCTTTACAGCTTCGACTCGCTGTGGGCATTAGCTTTACAGCTTCGACTCGCTGTGGGCATTACCTTTACAGGTCCGATTGGCTGTGGGCATTACCTTTACAGGTCCGATTGGCTGTGGGCATTACCTTTACAGGTCCGACTCGCTGTGGGCATTACCTTTACAGGTCCGATTGGCTGTGGGCGTTACCTTTACAGGTCCGATTGGCTGTGGGCATTACCTTTACAGGTCCGACTCGCTGTGGGCATTACCTTTACAGCTTTGACTCGCTGTGGGCATTACCTTTACAGCTTTGACTTGCTGTGGGCATTACCTTCACAGCTTCGACTCGCTGTGGGCATTATATCTACAGGTCCGACTTGCTGTGGGCATTACTTTTACAGGTCCGACTTAATGTGGGCATGACTTTATAGGTCTGACTCCCTGTTGGCGTGACTCTACAGGGCCGACTTGCTCCGGGCATCAAGACAACATATAGTCAGGATTAAAATTCCTGGAGCCATTGCAGTAGATAGGAATGAAGCTAAACAATACAGTATTTATCCAACACTGAGATGTCTGAAACTAGAGGAAACACTGTTGCACTAAAATCTAAAGTCAGTGTGATGGTTATCCATCTGCACACGTGCCAGGACGAGCAGGATTGCTACCTACACTACAGGTGGAATTACAGTGGACAAAAGCTGCAGGGATGGGCTTAACTACCTCAGACTCCATTTCTGTTGGTCAGGTTTACTGCATTCAGGATTTCAAATAAACTCGTGGCATGTTTCGTGGACTATAAATATTATCAAGCTCTACAATATCTTCTATGATCTTTAAGGAATGAACAATTGTCGAGAATGTGGCGTTACACTAGACCTGACCGACAGAGAAGAGCGATCCATCTGTGATAAATACCTGAGGGAGCCTGAGAGCTTTATCAGTGGATCATAGAAGGATTCAGAAGAAGACCTGCAGGCAGGAAGAACACGACAGAAACCAGAGACAACCTTGCCAAAAATGGCTGCTTTAAACATCAAGAAATAAACCTTTAGAGTGAACCCTTCTCCCTTCTAGCCCTAAAAAAAGTAACTGTTTATTTCATTGGATGACTAAAACAATAATACAGAGAGATACAAATGTAAAGAAAGTGAAGAAGATGAGTAGGTGGAGCCTCCACGAATAATTAAACCCACCTCAATGGCAGCCTTTTGGACGGTGACTTGGCTAAAGACTCGAGCTCCTTCATCAGGACATACTGTCTTAAGCTCGTCTTTGTTCAGGGAGAACAGCTGAGCTCCGGTCAGGACACCCAGGCTATTCACCGTTCTGAATACACAAAACACAAATCAGTCCTGGTCCAGGTGTGATCTCAAACGGTCCGACGCACAGTATAAACATGTAGCATATTCCATGGGTACAATTTGCCCTAAGAGGGACCTCCACTGGTCTGGTACACCCCCTAAATAATCTCGGCAGGTTCCTCCAGCTCTGGGTGGGAACTCGGCAGGTTCCTCCAGCTCTGGGTTGGAACTCGGCAGGTTCCTCCAGCTCTGGGTTGGAACTCGGCAGGTTCCTCCAGCTCTGGGTTGGAACTCTACAGGTTCCTCCAGCTCTGGGTTGGAACTCTACAGGTTCCTCCAGCTCTGGGTTGGAACTCTACAGGTTCCTCTAGCTCTGGGCGGGAACTCAGACTTGCTCTGGACGTAAGCTCTCCAGGTCCAACTCACTCTGGCTGTGAACTCTGCATGTTCAACTCGCTAAGGGCATGATCTCAGTTCTGCCTTGCTCCAGGCGTGACCCTCCAACTCTGACTCACGTAATATCAATATTACAGTAGTGCTTTACATATTTTTATTAACATTTAGCTCACAAGACAAGTCTGGCAACTAAGTTGGAAGACATGTGGACTGATCTCCAGCATGCTTCAGCTGCAATACACAGGCACGACATTAAGATGCGAATTCCAGAATAAGTGGTCCTTACGAATCAGTGATCAAAATAACTAGGGCACCATATGGATTCGGCCACACTCACAGAAACACCACTAATAACATAAGGCCGATCGCATGAGAAGGCTCCTTTAGTCGTGAACACTTACACAGTGCTGAAGCCTTTAGCCTGCAGCCAGCCTCTGACGTCCTCAGGCGTGGATTCGTACGAGATGTTAACGGCAGACAGGCTGGTGCTACGCGGCGGAGCCTGGAACTTCTTCTGAGCACTGCGGCCCAGAGTAAGCCTGTGCACCAGCTCGTCCTGCACCTCCTCCATGTTGGTCTTGCGGTCTTGTGGGACACAAGAAAATGAAATCAGAATACGTTACTTAGAGCTGTAATGAGAGCTCACGATTCGGTTTACGATGCTGAGATTTTCTCATGACTGCTAATTTTACATGCAGTAAGACCAACGCAAAATATCTGGCTTCTCTTTTTAAACCTTTCTCTTCATGTCCATCCATAGACTTATCATCAGGTCGGGTCAGAAGCTGAACCTCCTGCCTATTTTACCTGTCTATCAATTTGGATGCATTTGGTAGCACCCACTTTCCCCTTCAATCCTATCTAGCCGTGCAGTTCCTGCTACAGAGAAACAGCTCCCGAAAAGTTCAGCCCTGGTTTTTATGGCTGACCATAAGACCTTTTTCCTGCATAGAATTACTGATGGTACGGAATGTTTTAATTCCTCCACTACTGGTTTTTATCTATAGAAACCAGTCCAACCGTACCCAGGCCGCCCCAGACTGCAGTAACTCCCTCCATCACTTAGTTGTTAGGAGACGATGTGCCTTCAAGGACTTCCAGTTGAGGACTCATTAACTTAAATCTATGTCCAGGTACTCTGGTTTCCTCCCACAGTCCGAAGACATGCGTGTTAGGTTAATTGGTGTCTCTAAAGTGGCCCTTAACATCCCGTCTAGGGTTGTTCCTGCCCATGTGGATTAAGCAGAAGATAATGAATGAATTTTATTATGTACTGAATTTTACAATTAATACAACTCGACTATTTCAAATAACGTCTAGGCCACCCAAGGAGGTCGGGTTCCTTTCCATCTATATTTAGGCCCTTTTTTTTTTTCCTTTCCGCTGTTGCCTACGCTTGTTCAATTTGGGATTGGCCTTTTAAGATAATATAAGATTGTAAAGCTGCTTTGAGACAATGCTCCATTGTAAAAGGCTATAGAAATGAATTTGACTTTGATTAGTCTTCCAGGTGTGTTTTTGGCAAAGCACAAAAGCAACACAGCGTGACACTTTTTCAGGAACAGCTTTTTTCTTGATACTCTGCTACACAGGCTTTCATTATTTGTTTCGATTGTTGCCACATGCACGGAATGATTCATCTCAGCCATGCAGATTTGCAAATCCTTCAAAGTAGTCATTGGCCGCTTGGCAGCTTCCCTGATCAACTTCCTCATGGCTCGGTCAATCAGTTTCGGAAGGACACGACCCGGTCTTGGCGAGGTGGTGGTGGTGCCAAACACATAGATCATTAAAGTAAAGTGCAGTAGTGGTAGTGGAATCTTTAAGGAGCAGCTGGTTTTATTCTGAAGTCATTAAAACCGCTACAGTTGATGTCAGATGTTAGTATTTTGGCCTGCTGTGTGATCTGGAAGGTGATTGGATGCACTCGAGCAAGTTTCTAATGGTGGAAGTGTAATTACTTATGTATTTATTTATGATTATTTATCCAAAGCAGGAATTTCACTAATTAAATTATAATAATTGATCATAAATTGGTTTTTTAATGATGATGAGTGTTAAAATGTGTAAATACAGTGTGAAAAAGTTGGTGTAATGTGACAAACAGGGCGTGATGATTTCGAGAACAAAGTTGAGCCAAATGTTTAAAAAAAAAAAACCATGGGCTCTCATATAAATTATATGATTAATTAACTGTTAACTACAGAACAGTGCATACGATTAGCGGGTAAAGTCGAGTATTGCTTCTGCTCCCGGATGCTGCCGTTGTCACTGGAGTTGCTGCTGTTCTGGCGGCTGATGGCCGATGGCGAGTGACCCTGATGCTCTAAGGGTGGAGGAACGGCAGTAGGAGTGGTAGGAGTGGGGAGCACAGGAGCTGGAGGAGGTGGCGTCGGTGCTAAAGGGATGGACGTCACTCCTGGTTTGGGTATGTAATCCGTTCTCTGTTTCTAGACCCAAAAAAGCAAAAGCAACTCATCACACAAGCTGAAATACTGAACATATGAGGTCCTGTTAGTCATTTAATAATAAAGTAATAAAGGAATACTACTGTTATATACCCACCAGCCACTTTATTAGGTACACCTGTTCAACCGCTCGTTAACGCAATCACATGGCTCGATGTATTTAGTCATGCAGACATGTTCAAGTTCAAACTGAGCATCAGAATGAGGAAGAAAGATGACTCTGAACGTGGCATGGTTGTTGCTGCCAGACAGGCTGGTCGGAATATTTTAGAAACTGCTGACCTACTGGGATTTTTTACATACAGCCATCTCTAGGGTTTACAAATCTAATATACTAGTTAACTAATCCCTAGTTAGTTCATATACTACTTGATACAGGGCAAGTCAAAAGTCACAGGACACCATTTTATTTCAGAAACGAAAGGAAAAATGGCATATCTGTATACCCCCAGCAGATAAGGTTCTGTCTGGAACATGGTGGCCATCAAAGAAGACCAGAATTGTCTCAGAAATCAACTGCTACAATCAGATTTGTAATATCTCTTGTGGTTCAAAAGTTATCAAATTTCAAAACTTTTGGGGTTCTATACAGGTAACTGAAGATGAAATCGATGATTCTGAGGTCTGGGGAACGCTGCTGCCGTATCATAGCAACAGACCTCAACAAACGACGCCCAGAAAGATCACCAATTTCACACGGTACTGTTACATCACTCATAGCCCGATTAAGAGAAACCGGGATGGTGGGCGACAAGAAACGTAGTGATCGTGTGACGAACCGCCACCGACCAACAAACCTCAACCATGATTTTGTCAGCCTTCGAGAAAAGTTCCCGACGCAGCACGCAACATGTCCTGCGACATTTGACTCACCCTGTACTTTGCCCAGTACTGTATTTCAGCACTGTATTTACAGAACACATTGTTTTAGCACAGCCAGTGTTTAATCCCAGGGCAAAGCAACCTGGGTCCTTTCTCTGGAGTTTCATTGTTCTCTCAGTGTCCGTGAGGGTTTACTCCAGGTACTCCGATTTCCAAACATATGCGTTAGGTTATAATTGGAGTTTCTAAAAAGTGCTCTTCGCATAGAAAAGTGTGTACAATTGTGTGAGCGGACGTGCCCTACGATGGACTGGCGCCCTGCCTAGGGTGATTCCTGCCTTCCTGCCTCCTGTGCTGCCAGCAAGGCACCCGCTCTCCCCCAACCCGGACCAAGGATTAGGCGAAATAGAAAAGAATTGTTGCATCACTATCCAGGCAGGAAAGCAGTACACACATTTGTATTTAGTGTCTGATTATTTAAACGACGCCTTTGGCAACAGCAGCATTTCCTGTCGCTGTTGATCACTTTCACGTTGATGAGGAGGAACTGTAGATGGTACAGAACCTTTTTGAAATGATTTGTATCCTGCTGTAGACTCAACACAAAGGTCTTTAGAATTGATTTCCTAACCTGTTTCAGCTCTCCAGTCTTTATTAAGACATTATTCAGATGTACAGACCTTTCTTTAGAAGAGCTCTGAGTGATTCGTGAAAAACATTCAAAGGGTACACAAACTGTAAAAGACAACTGTAATGATTGTCACACTAATCAATTACATTTCAACCAATCACCAAGACTACAAAGCCCAATGCAGTTTGGCCTGTGTGTTCAGAAGTAACAGCATTACCTCGTTCAGTTCTCCCAGCAATTGCTAGTGAAAGGAGGAGAAAGAAAAATGAATGGACTGGATTTCAACTCACTCTCACATTCTCACTGCAAACAAAGCTCACACTTAGGGAAACACTCATGAGAAATAACTTCTGGAGGACCGTCGGTCAACAGCACCAATATCAATTCATTCCTTCATTCATTCCTTCATCCATCATGTACAAGATCCAAATTAAATACAACTTACATAAATAGTACTGGGTTTGTGTACATTGTTCCCCCTTTCATGATTCCTACTTCCTCAGCAGGCTGCTCAATTACAACTTGCTCTGCTTCCCTTAAATAAACCCTGCTTCCTGTTCACTTGGTTGTCGGTTCCTATCTTCTCATCCTGGTGTTCTAGGCCTCTGTCGTCGTCACTCCTATTGCTCTTGTTACCGTTTTATGTACCTTTGTCACTCTTGTTACACTTGGCCTGTTCCTGTTTTATGTACTGTTCCCTGTTTTGTGTGTTCACCATTTGCTTTGAGCATCTGTATTGAATTAGCATTGTATTCGTTCTCTCTTAGCAAATGACCAACTATGGAAGGGATTTACACATTGAGAGCAATACAAACGCGTTCTATGGACAACGGATTGGGTGAAACACGCAGGAAGAGCTACAACAAACAAGCAACCTAATCCACTATGTTAGTGTAACAGGAAGAAGCTTTTCAAACACACGCACACGCACACCCCTTCAGCCCTACCTTAAACAGCTCAAACTCCCTCTTTGGCATCATTAGCTTTCAGATAAACAACGAACAAACGTGAAATGTGGTTCAGAACTAGTCCATGATCGACACTGCACAATCAGTGCGTATCAGATTCACATCCTCCTATTCACATGACCAACCTGTATGGTGTGGCTATAAATTGGCTCGCCGCGTCCAGTCATGTCCACAGCCTTGGTGATCTCGAGGATGTTGTTTGGCACGTATCCTGTCGCTCCTGCTCTGTTTCGAACCTTCCACCACTGCTTCCTGTCATCCAGAACCTATAGATAGAGATACTTCTGCATTATAATGTACATCCAGGCAGGGCTAGCACTTATACTGTCTGGGCACCACTGGCCAGTATTATGTTGTGTTTTCCAAGTTTTAACAAATTAATACAATTTCTACAGAGGGAAAAATTTCATCATTGTGTTCATTTATACACTGATATGTAAATGATTACAGATTTGGTCTGATTAGACAGTGGGACTCGCCACAAGAGGGCATAACGCATTTTCCCAGCTGCCCTATAAAAAGGCTATCAGAGGTTCCGTACTTCATGGTGCACTCAGAAACATTTAGCCCAATTAACAGACTTTAAGAGGGGGTAAGTCAGGCCGTTCGGACCTATCTGTTAGGAGGTGTTGGGAGCGGCGGTTCAGCGAGGGCACATACATGAACAACGTGAACAAGCTCTGGATGACCCAGACACACCACCGTTACATAGTATCGTTTAAGCTGCCAACAGAAATGAGAAGCTCCAGCAGTTAGCAGTTCGCCATCCTGACACAGCTGGCACCTTCAATACACACGCCTGTCTCTGCGTGGACCATGTCCAGGCCCTTAGCAGAAGAGAACATGTTATCGTGGCACCCATTACATGTCCTGCCATTGGCGGGTAGCCACTATCACCATCACTGGCAGTGTGCGGTGGACTGGAACCGCATCGTCTTTTGTGACCAATCCTGGTTCTGTTTGAGATCTGATGACAGTCGGGTTTAAGTGTGAAGGCCTTGTTCAATCCTGCCTTTACTGTATGTCTCCATGAACAACCTTCACGTATCGCATCTTGTACCCAGGCTGGAGGCCTAACAGACTAACAAGATCCTTTCCATTGTACAGTTTTCCACAAAAAAAAAGAAAGAAAACGATCTTCACTCTAATATTGTAATCACTTGCATATACCATCATTACGGTCACATATAAAGTTTGATTCAACTCCAACAAACCCTTCTTAGTGAGTTATTGTTTGTCAAAGACTGCATTTTGAAGACACTACTGTACCTCCACAACTTCGTCCTTCACCACAGACAACTCTGTACTGTTCCTTGCCACAAACTCGTACTTCGATTTGGCAAAGTTTCGTGGCTGGCCTCTACCATCAGCTTCAGAGTTCCTGAATCGACACAAAACGGGATGAAGATCCAATGACAAACAAACAAAATACTTTTTACAGAATGAAATTGCATTTTTGGGGCTTTGATGATTCAATGGCTATTCACTGGCCCAGCGCCACCATGACCCAGGTCCCAGCCTTTGTTATGCCTTGTGACTGGTATCACACTGGCACCACTGACCGTTTCAGAGAGAATCAAGGTTGTGTGTGAGTGGTGGAGTGGATCGCCCAAAGTCTCCCAGTCTGTGAGCTGGACAGGTGTCCTGTCTAGGGTGTGCCATTTTGTGCCTCGTCAATGCCAGGATAGGCTTCTTTGTTGTATATTTAGGGTTACTCTGGTTGTTCTAAAAGGCCATTCCACAACTGCATGGACCTGGGATCGAGTCCCTGTGGAGCACTCTGCCCAGGTTGGACAGTGCATGCAGGAACTACGGAGGGAGAGGAGGCCCATCAACTTATCACACGCATATCAGGGCCATGTGTTCACTGGGGATAGACCAGGAAATAATAAGCACTATATTGTTGTGAATAATTAAAGGTCTGACATTACACAAGGCATCAAATAACAGTATGTATACACAATTAAAGATGCTGTAAGCGGCATATTGTACAAACTAATAACTAACTGTAAAGGAGATGAACCAATCAGCAGCAAGACGGGGTTTGCAGTGGTTACAGCAACTGTAAGTCTTCCTGTGCAAATGCTTGAATGGACGCGTTTCAAATGAATCTGCTTTATGGACGGCCACAGCCATGGAGAAGTGTCCGACAGTGCAATCCAGAATAATGGAGGAGGAAAACAGAGTCAAGAGAAAATCAAGAGAAAACCAAAAGGCTGAGGATAAGTGCATCTGCATAGGATTTTCACACCAGTGGCCCAGGGACCAATCAGAATCAAGCGCCACTTGAGCACTCAGGAGAAAGCAGTGCGCATGCAGTAAGACAGTTCTCCAGGACTTACTGGCAGTCATGTGACTGTTACCTATTTAGGTGGCGACTGAACGCCTGTCTAAACGCAGCCACTGCTGCCTGTGTGTCCAGCAGGTGCGTGTGCTCGTAGGCGGTGGGAATGAAGCCATACCCGTCTGCTGAAGGGAGGTCCTGCACACCAACCTGATGCTAAAGACAAAACAGAAACGAAAAACACGGGCACCACATAAGCCTTTGATATGAACCCACTGTACCTTTAGTTCTGAGAGGTATTGATACCAAAACCGTTTTAGTTTTGGTAGGGATTCAGGTACTCTTGATCCCAAAACCGTTTTAGTTTTGGTAGGGATTCAGGTACTCTTGATCCCAAAGTGTTTTAGTTCTGGTAGGGATTCAGGTACTCTTGATCCCAAACCGTTTTAGTTTTGGTAGGGATTCAGGTACTCTTGATCCCAAATCGTTTTAGTTTTGGTAGGGATTCAGGTACTCTTGATCCCAAAGCGTTTTAGTTTTGGTAGGGATTCAGGTACTCTTGATCCCAAACCGTTTTAGTTTTGGTAGGGATTCAGGTACTCTTGATCCCAAACCGTTTTAGTCTTGCCATTAGTGTTGCGTTTGGAGTGCAACATCTACCTTAGAGTCTGGGGGATTTTCAGGATTTTTAAACAGTACGTAATGTGTAAAAATGTTGATACTAAAACATCTTTCCATTTAGAGTACTTACGGTAAATTGTCGCCACATTGTATTCTTTGTTTCGTCGCGTTTTCATGCATCTCAGTGTGTTTATTTCAGTCACTCATCAGTCATTAATTCATTTGATTCCTGTTTTTTTTTACTGTTTTATTTATATAAAATATACCTTTTTATTAAAGGATGCTATATAGATCAAGATGAGTACGATTATGATTATATTCCAGAATCTGATTAACTATAAAGCTACGTCACAATGGGGGCCAGTCCACAAAAACAACACAATGTGAGGAGTCAGGCTTATTCTGGCAATTTGTAGTAAAAAACAGTGGAAAGTTAACAGATCAAATCTGGTTATCATGGCATGCATCAGAAACGTTTACGTCATTTAGCGATGCGCTGGTCCAGAGTGACGTTTAATTCTTAAAATCAATCCTACAATCCAAGAATTTGTGGGTTGTGAGTGCCTCATAGTGGCAGCATGGGAGGAGGTGGGATTTTATCCCACCAGTATCTTAACCACTAAGCTACCACAGTGCCACGGAAACCTGTTCATACACTGAGGCATGTAGTCGTGGTCAAGGCGAGCTGCTGAAGTTCAAACTGAGCATGAGAATGGGGAAGTCAGGTGACTTTGAACATGGTATGGTTGTCTGTGATTGATGGGCTGGCCTGGGGATTTCAGAAACTGATGATCAACTGGGATATTCACACGCAGCGCCACCCACACAGTGAGGGCAGTTCTCTGGGTCATTTTTTTTTTTTTTTTGATTTTTCAGACGACAGAGGAGAATGACCAGATTGCTCCAAGCTAATGTGAATTTAACAATAACTTAAATAACCACTAATTACAACTGAGGTATACGGAATCTTTAAAGGCACATCCTGTTGAACCTTGAAGCGGATGGGCTACAGCAGCAGAAGACCACACTCGGTGCCACTCTGTTCAGTCTGATAAAGGAACAGAAACGAGATGTACCTCAGGTCTGTGAACTTCAGCCTGAACGAGACTCTCCGTCAGCTGAGTCAGACCATGGTCTCTGCTCACCACCAGCGGAGGCTCCCAGCCGTCCCGGAAACGCAGGGTGTGAGGGGGGAAGTAGTGATCCTTAGGCCACTCCAGTCTTGGAAGAAAAGGAACAAGGTAACAACTGACGAGGTTAACTGGACGCGCAGAGCTGTAGACTGAACTGAACATGGACGTTAAGCGAGAGCTGATTTCACATTCTGGTGCGGATACCCAGGGGTGCTCTGACAGTACCTGCATTTGGTCCATCCATCGCCGAGTGTGACCCACAGATGGCGCTCTTCAGCCGTGCCTGAACTGTGTAGGAACTCTATAGCCTCTCTGGTGAGGAGAGGCACCACTACACTCTTAGCCAGGTCTACACCTCCGGATGTGTGAACCACCTAAAACAAGCAACACCGACCTGTCACAGGCTGGCACCAAACATCCTGATGCACAGGTATTAGAGGACTTTGAACACTTAAGACACAATTTGTGTCTCACTGACATGTTTGTACCGGTGTAAAAAGCACATGTACACACACACACAGACGCACTACTCCACTACTTTCTGAAACCCAGCGACTTTAAGGAGCTGCACTATATGGACAAAAGTATTGGGACAACTCGTTTGTTGCAACAAATCAACTCGTGGAAATTCCTAAGCATTTCTATGCTCCCAATATGGTTTTCAGTTCCAGCTTGACCGCGTCCCAATGTTTAAAGCAAGGTCCATAAAGCCATGGTTGGGTGAAACTGGTGTGGAAGAACTTGAGAGGGGTGTGAGGGAACTCCACACACATTCGAGATGAATTAGAACAGCGATTGCGAGCAAAGGCATCAGTGTCTGATCTCACAAATGCTCTTCTGTATGAAAGGTCGAAAGGTTTTGGACACAGAACATCAGTGTTTCAACTTTCAGCTACACTATGGAATAGGATGCCATAAAAGCTCATGCAGGTGGAACGTGTAGGTGTCCCAACACTTTTGTCCATACAGTGCACAAATTATATGATTTTATTTCAAGTGCCTTATTTGACAAGCAACAAATTTACTGTTCTTGTATAAAAACCACAAATAGTATAGAGGGAATAAATATATACATACATATATGTATATATATTCCCTCTGGTGTGTGCGCGTGTGTGTGTGTGTATATAAGAAGTATGTTACCTAAAATAACAGGATTATCGTAAAAAAAAATAAAGTACTAAACAGCCCAAAATGATCAAAACAATACCAATAACAGTAACTGTTGGAATAAAAACACTGAAACCCAATATTACACAAAATAAGCCAAGACAATCATAATCCATAAGGCCATGTAAAAATGTTATCACATCATTTCCTTCCATGCAGGTTAATTAATTAACCTGCAAATGCTTTTTTGGACAACAACTGGACAACAGTGCGTCCTCGTCTTTATCACAAATATCCTGCTTACCATTTTGAGTGGGTTGAAGAGGAAGTGAACCAGGTCCACAGCGCTCGGGTTCTGAATGTGATTTTTCAACTTTGCCTGGAATAGAAAAACAATAAAATGTCAACCGTATCATATGAAAGATCCCATTTCCTTCAACGTTCCAGAGCTGGTCTGAAAACAATTCACAGTCTGTAAATGTTACAGCCTCTTTACTCTTCAGCTCAGGAAGATATTTCATTTCCAACCAAATGTTTGATATATAAAAAAAACAATATTAAGAAGAATCAGAATGGGTTCTTTTAGATACCACTGGGTTTATACCACACCATACACAACCTTAGTAACACACACACACACACACACACACACACACACACACACCTATATACACTTATACCCCATCATATAAACAAACTGTATATATCACTATATAAACCCATGGACACATATACCCCTAAATACACACACACACACACACACACACACACACACACACACACACGCACCTATATACACCTATATACACCTATACCCCATCATATAAACAAACTGTATATATCACTAAATAAACCCATGGACACATATATATATACACACACACAAACACACACATACACACACACACACACACGCACCTATGTACACCTATATACACTTATACCCCATCATATAAACAAACTGTATATATCACTATATAAACCCATGGACACATATACACACACACACACACATACACACACACACATATACACACACACACCTATACCTATACCTAGATGTGTGTTATATATATATCATCTATATCATCTATATATATCATCTATTTCACTATATACATTTATATACTTCTTATACATCACTATACATACTTATATAACTTACACGAGCACTTTACTGGTAATGTTATTCTAATATACATAATCTCCCTGTTGTAGCACATCCACTTCAAGGTTTAACATGATATGCATTCCTGCTCACCACAGCCATACAGCTACCATAACCCGTCTGTCAGCTCGACCCAGTCTGACCATACTCTAAGCTCTCTCATCAACAAGGCATTTTTGTCCACAGAACTGGGTGTTTTGTTTTTCTTTACTGGACAACAGAAGCTCTACAGCCTGTTAGCTGTGAAAATCCCAGGAGATCAGCATTTACAGAAATACTTCGTTCCGTGATCAAAATCACTGAGATGTAATTTTTCCCCATTCTGACAGTTGATGCTACTGTCCCGTATGATTTAACGCACTGCAACCAAATCATTGGCTCACTGGACAAAATGTTTTAGGAATACGGGTGTTCCTAATAAAGTGTTCACTGAGTGTGCCTATAGACAGTGGCCAAGGTTATTTCAGAATGTGGAAGCTCACCAGCAAGTTGAAAGCATATTTAAACTTCTGAAAGCAGTCAACAAAGTCCTCCTGTCCTGGAGGCTTGGCTCGCAGTGTTAGCACTCCCTCTAAAGGACAGATGCGGCATTATTAGTGAAAAAATACCGAAAAAGAGCAGAATATACAATAAAGGGATGTTTAGATATTTAAATACTGAATGAACAATTAAGTATTATATAAATGGGTTAATTAAATCAACCTTATTTTCAGTAGGCTTTAATAAACTTTAATACAGTGTCGAGTGAATGTATAAACCCATAATAAATCATGCCTTTATAACCAATCAACTTGATCTCTTTTTAAACAGCTGATATTCTCGGAGAATGGTTACAGCTTCCATTTCCATTGGGTCTGATTACGGTCTGATCTCCACAGCAGGTGTTTGACTTGGAATTTCAACCTCAATTGGATTTCAACTTCACACACCTGCGGTGGAATGAAGCAGAAGAAATCGACGCTCACCTCCCGGCCCTTTCTTTTTACTCTTTTTTGTTTTCTTCCTCTTGCTGAGTTCATTAAACGCCTCCGCAGCTTTCTGGAGTTTGGTGACAAAATACTCGATGTCATCCAGAATGTGGTTCAGAATTTGCTGCAAAACAATGGCACGATTAGCACAGATCTGAATCGGCAGAGACGTGACAGATATAGGTATACACGTGCTGCTCTCTATATTCCCCAAGCCAAAACGGCAATATCAAAACCAACATGTGCATCTCCTTCCTTTTTCATGCGTCACTGGCTAATTAAATGTACCTGATACAGTCCTGATGCAGCCAATTATGAGAATAAATGAGATTTCCTCTCTCCAAAGCCAGAACAATGGGTCACTTATATTATTAAAGGGATTTTAGACTTCGGAGAGCTTTACTAGAGTGCCAACAAAAACTGCAACAATAGCGTTTTTATAGCTTCATCCCCTCAACGCCCTTAAAAAACCTTTTACTGAGAGTTCGATGACCGCAAAAACAAGTAAACAGAAAAGACAGGAGTGTCAAGATGCGAAAATGTGCATGGTGTGCGTTCTCTTTACGACATCTGATGCAATTTCGTTATTTGAACACCAGAGGGCATCATACGTCATATGAGCACACCACCCCTGTTCTGGAGAGGCTTCATTGGCTGGAGCCTTCAAGGAGGGCAGCAACACTGCAGGAGAGACAAGTTTGTGTGTGGTGTGTGTGTGTGTGTGTGTGTGTGTGTGTGTGTGTGTGTGTGTGTGTGTGTTTATAGTACATCTTGGGAACCAAATGTCGCTAGGCGTACAGAATGATGAGACATTTTTGGCATGGTGGGGACATTTTGCTGCTTTTTAAAAACCAAAAGATTAGCTTTAGGCTACTGAGGCTATAGCGTATAGGTAGCGTTAATTAGTAATTAATTCGTAATTAATCACCATGTCAATAAAGTAACAACCTGCATTTGCTTGTTTGTTTATTCAACATCACTTTCAACACTAATGGCCATTTCAGCGACACAAGGTTACTAATCACATACAGTTGTCTTTTCTATGAAGCTTTTCTATACAAATACTGATCGTTTCAGGTTTTTGGGGCTTTTTTTTTTTCTAAAGTGTAGTTCCTTATTTGAGCTTACTAACACCCATGTGGCCAATCCAGACAGGAATCCAATCACAGCCCAAGTACATTCTTTTTTTGTGTGAATGTGACCTTACATAAACCCACAAATCCTAAATTGTTGCAGCTCTGTTCGGGAAATTTGCTGAGTACTTGGCATTTTGCGACACTTAAAAACATAGGCGCAGATGAGTAAGCAGGAGTGACTCACATCGGCACTTGGTTATATGAGCAGAAAGAACTAGAACTGCTTGAGGAGAAAAGAACAATGTGAGTTCTTGTGAAATATTTTGACACGTTTGGCTACTCTGATACTGAAATGCCGTTAGTCTGAGACCTCCCTTCCAGCTTCTCGTCTAAAATTTCCTCTGCTGGCTGAAGTGGATGGAAAGAAGAGCTGACTGAAAAGCCGGGTTGTTTCATTTTGAGGGAAGCGGACAGACAGATAAGTGATAGACTAGTGTTGAGGTTGGACGTGTATCTGTAGGACGGCATGCTGATATTTACCACGTCTCTGTCGACTTTAGCTGCAGTCATCTCCGGAGATTCATCATGTTCCCCGTATGGCCTTTGGTTATCGTCTGAAGAGAGAGAGAGAGAGACACACACACACACACACACACACACACACACACACACACACACACACACACACACACACA
>JAUZST010069690.1:0-21989 GCA_034779995.1 Parotocinclus haroldoi | reverse complement strand
TACATGTGTATACATACACACACACATTTTTTTCCATACTTGCCATACTTCTCCATACCAAAGTAGTTTTTGTATATATCTGTTGCTCATGTCTAAAAATGTTTTTCTTATGGTTAGCCAAGGATGATATCATTTGTAAGTTTTTCACAGAGGATTCGTGTACTTGCAGCACACACCATTATGTACACTCTGTCTCATGGATCTGTATTTTTGTAACAGATTAGTATTACTTTTACTTTCACTGCCTAATGCAATAATAATTGTTATTAGAGTAACACACGAACCACTACATTAAATTCACCGAGGGACAGGAACCAAAGATACTGTCGACCCGAAAGTTGAACGTTCAAGTCCCACGTCTACCATGTTTGCACAAAGCTATACTATTTAGGATAGGTAAAATCATATCTCACTGTAAAGCTGTAAAGTGAATTAACTGAGGCAGCCCCTTACTTATTCAATACTCTCACACACACATTTATGTAATACGAAACAGCGCAACATATTTACTGTTGTATTAACAATGCGAGCAGATATTTTAGAAACGAAAAAGTGCTTTCATCTCTGAGCTGCAACGCAAAGACACCATTTCTGTTTCTCTGCTTGTTTCTCCGTTTGTTTCCCTAGCATGCTTCACTGTATAGACACAGTACTGCCCTGTCTGCTTGTTTCTCCCACTGCAGGGCATCGTCGTACATCCAAATAGAAAGTAATTCAGTCATTCAGCCATTCATTTTCAAATCTGCTTAATCCTGGTCAGGGTCACGGAAATGCTGGGACCTAGCTGGCAGCACACGGTGCAAGCAGAACCAATACTAGACAGGTAGACAGGTCGAATATCCATCATAGGGCACTGGGGCGCTCATACACACATGGTTCTCTTGGGACTTTCCAGGATAAAACCCAAACATAGGGATTTGTTATATTTCCATCACTAAACTGTCCCTATATGTGTCTATGTGTGTGTGTGTGTGTATCTGTGTGCGCCCGGGTTGGTTGGTGGCCTGTCTTGTTTTGTTTTCTGTCTTGTGACCTGCGCTGTTGGTTAGTCCTTGGTTTCCCGCAACCCTACACTGGATTAAGAGACTATGAATATGATGATGATGCCCTGGACAGAACAAGGCTGTCACAGGGCTTTCTGTTGCAGCAACAGACCTGATACCCTGACCAGCATCTCTTCTCTCAGACAAGGCAAATCGTTTCTACATGTCATGTGTGACCCAAAGTAGCTCACAACCCCTGCAGTTTTAGCTATCACATTAAGCCACTGCACGGTACAAGCACCCTACAGACATAGTAAATTAAGTACAAGAAATAAAATTGCGTATTCCAGCTAAAAGAACTAAATGATATTATACCTTTACCCTATTATATCAAAAGCAATTGTATAATCCTACAACCACTGCAAATTATGTAACACTTTTAGTCAGTTATGTTAGAAAAACGCATCTAATATTACAGTAAAGTGTTAATCGTCAAATAATTTTAAGGGATATTTGACACATTGTGTCATATTGTATTACAACATCGTCCATAAGAACCCTGACACTTGGATAAGCTGCAACATATATTGTTGGTGTATTAAAGTAAAACGAGTGAGTCACATAACTAGAAATGCAATCCGAGTAAAACAGTTGAGTATGACAGTAACTGTAGAGTAAATTATATAATACATGCACTATGCTATTTTTAAGTAAGTACAGCACAGTAAAATGTAGACATCTTGTTTTATGTTATACTACTTTGTGTTTAGGCCACCTTTAGAGTAGATATAATATTGATTTAGCAAGGGTCAATATGTCAATAATGTCGCTTTACTGGAATACAATCAGAATAGATGGGAAATTTGTAAACGTGTTGGAAAAAAAAAACTAAACAGAAAATCAGAAAAATCAGCTTCTACAGGCTATAGTGGCAGTATTTCGTGTGACCTCCCCTTAGAAATCTCAATGACAGCCTCATCAGGATGCCAGTTTGACCCTTCTCATTTGACCCTACTAAGAAGCTTGATCAGAACTGGTGTTTTAAATGGGTGGCAGCTAAGAAACCCCTCAGAAGGGGAACAAAGAAAGTAATAAATTAGAGATACGATAAAGCCTTCAAAGCCTAATGAAAATCAGTAGAATAGGGGATTATGCAGGGACAGATTTCTTAAGTTTGACATTATTGAGTCCAGTAATCAACCGCATGTTATATATGGTCATTATATCATTACTAACACAACATATCTAATGGTTGTCTAAATCTTTTACACAATACTGTATATGTAAAAAAAAAAAAACCTTACAACTAATATTACAAAAAAAGTACAATAAATTACATAATTCCTGATGTATATTAGAATACAATAAATATTACAGTCAACTATATAGTCTATCTAATATCTATCTATAACTATGTAATACTGTAGTGTGTTATATTAAAAGAAAAACGCGCATATTACAGTACAGAAAGTGTAGTAAATGATAAAATATCTTTGGTAATAATTTTAGGTTCACAAAAATGAGGGGATATGTCATAATAAAATAAGCCCTACCTTTTGTGAGCAGTGTGTGTTATATTAGAAAGCTGTACAACAAATAACCACCTTATAACAAGCTTATAAGCAGAACCTTACAACAAATATCACAGTTACAGATCCTGGGTTAGAAATAACACAGGTATATTGTTTCAAAAAACGGAATAACCTGTTGAATAGCTCTAGCATGTTATGTTAAATATGTGTGTATTAAAGTCACAGTATAGTAAATTATATGATACCAGTAAGTGCATACGTTATATCAGGAAAACCTTACAGTCCAATCATATGTGTTGTTGTAATAGCTTAATAATTAAAGCAATAGAGAGAATAACCATACTCGAGGTTTCCTATATTTGAGAAAGACAGAAATAGAGAAAACTTTTAATCTTGTAACAGTAACAATCTAATTATCGCAATCGATCATTGACACTATACATAAGCATTAAAGATAGATCGATTAATGTGATTAATTCCAGACCCTGAGCATGAATATTTCTGGTCTAATGTGTAACAAATCCTCACCTGTGGGGGAGTACGGTGGTATCCAGATCACCCCAGGCCTGATCGTCGGGTTCAGCCGCGCCGCTTTAGCTTCGGGCAGCTTGTTGTGAGGGCAGGTCGCTTCCGCTTCACCTTAACCGCGTTCCTACTCAGCGAGCTTCAGTTCCAAACTCACCGCCTCTGATTCACGTCAAACCGAAACCGAATAGATGCTCCCGGATTTTTTAGTCTCTTGAGACCGTAGGCTGGAACAATTCATTACTAATCTCCAGTCATGTCCAAATCATTCAGAGGCTCAGTCAGCGCGTCTGCTCCCGTCTTCCTCCTGAACCCGCACTGACGATCACATGCTCAGGCTCGGGTTACAGTACCTGAGACGCAACACACACACACACACACACACACGGGCTTTGTGTGCCAGCGGCTTGAACCGAAAAATGCACCTTGCAATTAATGCCCTACTCCACAACCCACCTCCTGTTTACCCCATAACGAACAATACACGGTCTATTCAGAGCTGGATTTAAACACATATTCTAAATACTGTAGGTATTAACAAAAATTGCAAGCAACCCACGGCAATATGTTTTCTTGATTTTCCAAAGGGAACACAATGTCTGCACGGAGCAAACTTAAATAGACTGCTCACAAAAATTACGGGATACCCCAAAAGCAAATATCCCATAATAAAATAATTCCCTAATTTTTGTGAGCAGTATATTTAAGTTTGCTCTGGATTATTGTACTATGAGATATTTCCTTTTGGGTTATCCCCTAATTTTTGTGAACAGTATAGGGTCAATGACTTTCTGAGACATGGTAGATCATCTAAAATAGGTTCCAATGTTATTTACATCCCAAGTATGTTTTTATTCAATAGCTTGTGGAACGTGTGCCAGGACACACAAGGCTGTTCTCAACAAGCATTGTGTTATTGAGGATGTGTTAGCACGGGCAGTTCTACAACTATTTGAGAGTTCTTAAGGGATACTAATAGGTCCAATTCAATTCAATTCAATTCGATTCAATTCAGTTCAATTCAATTCAAATTTATTTCTATAGTGCCTTTTACAATGGAGCATTGCAGCTTTACAATCCTATATTATCTTAAAAAGCCAATCCCAAAAGCAAGCCTAGGGCGACAGTGGCAAGAAAACCTTGGGACCCATCTCATGAGTGGCCTAGATGTTAATTAATTAAACACTTAAAAGTATATTAAAGCAATAGTAAAATTAAGTAAATAATATAATTTAAATAAATAATATTTAAGTTAGTAATAAAATAAATAACAGAATAGATTTTAAAATCAGACCTCAGTGGGAGGTCCTTGGAGGCACACCGTCTCCTAGTGACCAAATGATGGAGGGTGTTCCTGCACTGTGGTGGGACTGGGTTCTGTTGGTTAAGACCAGTAGAGTGATGCTGAGGTGGAGGAACGTCCACCTTGCTATTACTGAGTTGAACCACATTTTAACTTCAGTACTGAACTAATCATTCATGTCATCAGTTAGCAAGGTGCTGGAAACATTCCTCACTAATTTTTGTCCATATTGAAACCATAGCAGCATGCAGTTACTGCAGATTTACCAGCTGTGCATCCATCTCCAGTTCCACCACCCCATACCAGGGATGCTCTGTTTGATTGAGATCTGGTGACTGTGAAGGTAATTTGAATACAGTGAATTAATTGTCATGTTCAAGAAACCAGTTGGACAAGATTTAAGCTTTCTTCCCCATCCTGTTGCTTGGTGTGAACTTCAGCAGGTCATCTTGACCATGTCTACAGTACAGACGGCTGACTGTGTCTGAGACGTCCGGGAATCATTCACAAGTGCTAGCCCTGTGATGGACTGATATCACATCCAGGGAACGCTTGTGTCTGTGCCCTATGTTTTTCAGAGCTAGAATCCAGAGTCTCTATGATCCTAACATGAATAAAACATAAATAATTTCTTTATTAAGCCTATCATATATAATTATTTTAAACACTGTTATTCAGATTTTAGTACACAAAGTTGAAGAGTAAAATATTCCCTATTCAATATCCTCGGCATTCTATATATATAATACAAAGCAATTTTATCTTATAGGGAACAGAACTAATGAATGTAGGACATCTTGACAGCTTCTCAGTTTTGCTCATTACTGCGTGACAGTAGAAACATGGATTGTCATTTCATGGTTTAACAGCATGCTCGGTCCACATTCTGTGTTTGTTGATGTGAGGTTGTATGTGTCAGTTTTGAGCAATATATTGAAGACCTCCATGGTAATAACAATACATTCTTTTTACTAAAGGTCATGACATTTAAATGGATCTAGCTGCCCTAATGTGAGATGTGTTAGGGTTTCATTTTGCTAGCTAACTAATCAGTGTGGTCAGACAGCAGGATCTCGGAAAGCACCTGATACTTTAACTTACCAGAAGCAGGGTATAAACTTAGACTGGCTAAGCTGTAGACTATTAGTTGGCAGTGCTAAAGAACGCAGGTGCGTTTCCTGCTTCCTGCAATGAAGGTATTAGGTGATTCCTGCAGTTGCGTATGCTCAGGATCCAGAACATTCCAAAGTATTAGCTTTAAGCAGAGGAACAGCTTGTCCCCTTAGGAATGTTGATATGCTGTTTGACCATTTTTTTTTAATATTCCATTCACTGCCAATGTTTCACAGATGAGCGTGCTGGAACACTGTTTTTACATAAAAAAATTAAAAATAAAACTAAACTAAACTAAATTTAAAAAATAAATAAATAAAAGTAAACTAAATTAAAATAAAACAATGACAATAAAAAATGTAACTATCATCCATTCACAACATGTTCTACCAGGTCTTCTGGATTGTCCATGTGCCACCTGAAGGGCAGTTGTTTTTAGTGCCATGCACATGGTTGTTATTCAGTGTTCTCTTGATTCTGGTTATTCCTATTTGAGGTCTTGAGCTTCCCCCATTTTTAAATCTGTTTGACTGTGTATTGGTGGATACATCTTTAGGGATGTTTTTTTTTAACCTTTTCCAGTCTGATGGAAAACAACAACTATTTTTCTGGTGTCCTCAGTAATGTATTTTGTTCACGAGGTTACACGTACATGACCGTGTTGTGAAGATCAGATTTTGATAAGTCCCTGTTCTTTAAATACAACATGTCACCTCACACCTGATTGTCATCCCATTAACTGAAAACACCTCTAATTTCACCTTCAAATTAACTGCTAAGTCTAGAGTTTTGGAGACCTTTGCATCTCACAGATCTTTACCAATGCATGGTAGCCTAGCGGTTAAGGTACCAGAAGGTCCAGGGTTCAAATCCGACCTCTGCCAAGCTCCCACAGTTGGGTCCTTGAGCAAGACCCTTAACCTACAATTGCTTGGATTGTAAGACTGTATGAGTTGTAAGTCACTCTGGATAAGGGTGTCTGCTAAATGTAAAATGTAATGCATAAATTTACATAATAAATATATGACCAAGTAGAATGTTTTCATCTTATTTTTTCTAATTTGGTTCTCTTTATCTACTTTTAGGACTTCTAATAATGTGTAAGGTGATATTAATGCAGAAATGTTTTAGAAAATTCAAAAATAAAATAAAAAACATCGGCCTCATCAGGGGTTCCTAAGTCTCAGGGAGATATAATGTAATAAATAATGACAGATGTGCTCTGATTATACACTGAGTCTTGCCCCAAAAGGGATTAAAAGTGCTTCCCCGTGATTTACAATCCAAGCAACTGTGGGTTAAAGGTCTTACTCAGGGAACCAACTGTGGCAGAGGTGGGATTTGAACCCCAAACCTCATGGTCCATAGTTCAGTACTTTAACCACTAGGCCACCACAATCCCATACTACACACTCCCCCTTGACTACACATCCCTGTCTCTGCCTGAACCATTTTCAGGTTCGAAACAGAAGAAAATTTGTTTCGAACATTTCACGATTACGTTCCCTCCCATTAATAGAAGGCCACAGTCTTCTTCATTTACATATGGACTGGAACCGTATTGTCTTTAGTTATGAATCCAGGTTCTGTTTGGGATCCAACAATGGTTGGGCTTGAGTATGGAAGCCCTGTGGTAAGTAATTTAATCCATTTACATTTATTTCATTTCGTTTATCATGTGACCAGACGGAATCCCAGCATCGACATCCTATGAGGGTGCAGAACCTACAGGCCCACTTGCAATCTCTATGGGCAAATGTGAAGCAGTATAACACTTGCAACCTTTTTGACTTCAATTCCCAGCTATAGCAGATCATGTATCCTAAATGGGTGTATCCTAAATTAGTTATTAATTAGAAATATTTTGTATCTAAAGTTTTCCAGCTTAGAGTTTATGTTATGATATTTTCAGTTAGATCAACAGAACAGATCATCATCAACAGAACCTTGTATAAATATCGTTATATCTAAATAGACAGTGTAGTGTTCATTATAGATGAACAAACCGTGCCATAAAGTAAAATTGTAGTTTGGAATGAGTTATGTTGTCATATATTTGAAACTTTTTAACTGTTCCAACAACAGACCTTGCACTTAAAATATAAGTGAATTTTGAGTGAACAGATTCTTACCGCAAAATGGGAAAACATCTTAAATTTGTTGTCCACTGTAATCACACATAAGCTACAGATGCTATAAACAGAACATAAGGGCTTTAATGAATTGAACGGATTTACCTCTGATTCAGTGTTGCAACAGATTGTCAGGTGCTGTAACCTCCAACTGTGTTGGGTCAGTTAATCTCCAACCTCAAAGAGCTCCACAAATTCCTGCCATTCCAGAATATCATTAATCTTTCCACCATCATGTGAAAATGATTAACTAATTAGCAACCATTCATCTACTGATGATAGTCTAAGAGATAGAAATCTAGTTTTAATATGCAGCCAGTTATGCTAGATGGAGACACGAGTCACATCCAGGACACAAAGCTTTGAAAAAAGAACAATTATTATAATTAATTTCACACTAAGTATGAGATTCTATAATTGTTATATAATAGGCCACAACAACCACCGCAGCTTTGCAAATTTTTAGACCCATAGCGCCAGCTGAGCAAATCTAGGTTGGCAGTGGCAGGAAAAACTCAGTAAATGTTATATGGAAGTAAAACCGGAAGAACCAAGACTGAAAAAGGGGCCCAACCTACTTGGGCAGTCTAGATCTTATATGTAAGAAATAAAATTACCTAAATAGTGCATTTGGTGAAATAGTGAAAAAGGCCATATAAACAATAAAGTAGAATAAAATACAGAGTATAATAAATATAATATTAAAAACTGAAATTCAGTCAGTGTATGCTTTTAGGTTCCCCAGAAGCTAATGGTTTTGGTGGCAGTGCACCCTCAGTCAACAGGAGGAGGTATGTGGGAGTCAGAGTCCTCTGTTGTGACCTGTCAGCTCAAGAACAGCTCAGAGAGAAAACAGAATATGTTGTTAAGATGATAAGATTGCATCTTAAGGGTATATTAAATGAACACATTTTTGCACACAGTTTCTGACAGGAGGACGGTCAGGGATAATCCCAAGATACAACAGTGACACCTCTACAAACCTTCAATGGACTAGTGGCACACCAATTTCTGCTTATGTTTGTGCTCAGGTAAAAGAAAAGCTTTTTTCTGTCATGTCTCCCAAAATGTTTTATTTGCCTGAAGGTTTAATAGTAGTTTTGAAGACTCAGTGATCCCCAAATCTTCAACAAATCTCCAGTCATGTTAAAAAAAACTTAGCAAAATACTCTCTAACTCCTCTTTCAACCTGGGGGTAAAATACCTTTCCATCTTCTTGTGGGCAGGGTAATTACCACTCTTTTTCACTGTTGAAAAAGGTTTTCACAAAACCACTGTTTTCAACTTTTAATTACTGCACTATGAATGGGTATGATTTGCTCAGCCTATTATTAATACATTTTGTCTTATTTATGAGGGTCAAACCACCTTTGTGTAATTTCATTTGTGTATTCTATACTCTTCCTCTTAGTTATGTCCAGTAACTTAAGATAGACTTAAGATAATAGTGCCTTAAAGGGTGCCAAAATGTGTAAAATCATAAAACATTTGTACACTGCACAGTATGTTTTGACTTTTTGCACAGGACCTAAATGCTGATTTACTGACATCAGTAAGACAAAAATAAATATAAAAGAGGGCTCTTTGGCTAAACAGTAGATTTGTATGCTGCGTTACCCCAAAGACAACAACAAATCCCAACTGGTTTGTGGATGACATTTGTGGATGCAGTCCATTCAGATATATTGATGGTTTGACCAATGGCACTTTCAAACAAAATCAATAGCATATTGTATATACAGTGGTTTATACAGTAAAATGAGATTTGTACGCAAAGACAACATTGTTGCTTTTCATAATGGTACAGGTGCTCCCTCATTTACGATGGGGATACATTCTGACAAATCCATAGTAGACTGAATTTATCGCAATATACAGTAATATGAAAATATACAGTACATATCCTATGTAGACGTAGCCTACCTTGAACATGCTTAAAACTTAACAGTTCTGGTCATGTTTATATATGATGGATAATGTAGGCATTCACATAGCAGACAGCTCCGACTTTAGTTAGAGATTCAGACACTCTCCAAATTTTTAAGTCTAGGTTAAAATCATCCTTATTTACTCAGGCTTTTAATTAGATTTAAACTATGACCCATGGCTCAGGTCGGCTCTTGCTTTTTGACTGTGTTAACTTCCTAACCCATCAATAACTACATTTTCTCTTTTCTCTCAGAGCTGATGTTTCGGTACCAGTTCCAGCACCACACACCTAGATGTTCTTCCAGCTCAGCATCACCTGTACTGGTCATCATCACCAGAACCCAGTCCCACCAGAGTGCAGTAACTCCCTCCATCGTTTGGACATTAGGAGACGATGTGCTTCTAAGAAGCTCCCACTGGGACTCATTTTATAATCTATTTTGTTTTATAATTTAGTTTATTTATTTTATTACTAATTTAAATTGTATTATTAAGATGTTGTTTGCTATAATTTAATAAACTGTTAAGTATTTATTTAATTAACATCTAGGCCACCCATGGAGGACGGGTCCCCTGTTGAGTCTTGGTCCTCCCAAAATTTCTTCCTAATACTTTCAGGGAGTTTTTCCTTTCCACTGTCGCCCTAGGCTTGCTCTATTTGGGATTGGCCTTTTAAGATAATATAAGATTGTAAAGCTGCTTTGAGACAATGCTTTGTTGTAAAAAAAAGTGCTATATAAATAAATGTGAATTTAATTTAAGAATTTAAGTTCTGAGTTTGCCTTGGTCTAGGCACTGATGGCTTAGTTATGGCAATGGCAAGTGTATTGTTTACCACATTTGGCCGAACCGTGTGTACCGATATGTAATCTACCATATGTAACATTTGTACAAGATTTGCATTTGGGGCTAAATGTGGTCAGTCAGGTGCAGTTCTGGTTATGTATTGGCCGAAACATTCGGTTGAAGTTGTCACCATTATTCCACAACAGTATGTGGACGAGGACAGAGGGAAAAGGTAAGTGTGGCCTGGAACTGTGCTATCACTCATTTGCTAGCAGGGTATGCGATACTGATGTTGGGCTCAAGCGAATGCGTTGATTATTTTTGATGGAAGATCATTTTAGATGACAGTGATTGTAAATAAAGTGACCTTAACCGTCTTCCTTCTAGAATCCTGTTGGAATATAAAGTTTGTCTTCTGAACGAGAACAAAGACCCTCAATTTAAAATTGTTTATGAACAATGAGTCGGTGAAATGAACAGGGAAGGGAGAACTTCTAACCCTCAAGTTTCCTCCATTTTTTACCTACACCCTAGGAAATGGCGGGATCTTTAGCTAGTTCACTAAAAAACACAAGTCGATTTCAGACTCACCCGGAGAGTGTATGTTACGTTCACTCCTTTTAGCATTGTCCAATTAGCGAGCGGTATTTTCGTGCCCTTCGGTGTAGGCAACCAATCAGCGTCGAGAGCGAGTCCGCTTTCTTTGACGTTTGACTGAAGTGAACAGACTGGCGGGAGAGACACAGCGCATAGCAACCTTTATTCTCGCGCTTTGCTAAGTTTGTTTGGATTTAGTCGTTTAAAAAGAGCTTCGTCTTTCAGTTGACGTGTTTTTAATTCTAACAAGTGACGGTAGTGACTTTTACGCGAGACTTCCTACTAGTTTAACCGCGGAACAAGAGCTTTGTGGTGTTTTACTGCATAAAAGCTAGCAGCTAGCTCTAAACGCTAAGTGGTGCAGAAACGCTTATAGCTTTAGTTTCTCTTTGGGAAAGTCTCAGGTTAATTTAAAGGCTTTACTTCGCTTTCTCGCTCTCGTTTGAAACGTTTGAAAGCACTTTTTGTTCGTTATCTTGCAAACTCTTGAGGCAATGGCCAAGGTGCAGGTGTTAAATGTGGCTGTGTTGGATAATCCGAGTCCTTTCGGAAATCCCTTTCAGTTCGAGATCACGTTTGAGTGCATGGAGGATCTTCCAGAAGGTGAGAACAAGCCGCCCCTCTCTATTTTTCTTTAACCTATGTGCTTTTAATGAGTACAACTATATCTTCTCTAAATGTTCAGCGTCTCTCTGCTAGCTTAGCATAAATACAAAGCCAGTGACGTCACTATGGCGGGACGCGAGCTGGATCAGTTGAACCTCTGCTTTGGATTTCGTTCGGTTTTTAGTACTTTGAAAAACTGAACGAAAAGCAGCTACACAGCCTCAGTGTGGAGCGAAGTGACACCCATAACGTTTGTGAACAATGCAAAGAACACTTGCATAACCGCTCGTGGGTCGTTTCGAGAGGTGCCAAAAGTTTTGCTTACGCCGCATTTTCACGTTTGCTTGTGTTCTAGCCACGTCAAGTTGCTGAGCCCGTAGGGATTTTAATGTTAATAATAATAAAAAATTATACTTGGTCATTTGTTTGGGAAATACTTTCCGATGTTTCTTGAGAAGTATGTGGAGGTTTAGTAGGTTCAGTAGTTAATGTAGAATTACAAGCAGTCCGGTGTTTTTAGGCAATGTGATGCCAGTCACACAAAAGAGGATTAACTGGTGTACAGTCGATTCTGGTTAATGGGACCACATCGGGACAAGTTTTGGTCCTAATAACCGGCTGGTCCGATTAAACGAATATGCCCTGTTACAAGACGGGACGTGCTATAATTTTGTAACATATTAAATGTTTATTAAACATTTATTGTGTGATTTACACGTATAGTAAACGTACAAACAAGAACTACTGTTGCTTACCAATCTTGTTCACTGAAAAATACATTTGCAAACAATGTTTTTCACAATGTATAGATACTCAGCATGCGAAGCATAGTACTGTAAAAAAAAACAAGCTCTTACTAAATTCCAGTCAACGTTTGAAGAACTTATCCAGTGTGATCTGACGCCTTCTCTTGACGGACTGCACTCAAGAAGGTGGTGGGCATGTTCGCGTCTCGCTGGTTTTGCTCTTGTCAACACAACCTTTTGGATTTCCTGAGCTCTAATAAAAGCATAAATTCTCCCAGGGATCCCAAAAATCCTCCCATATCTCGCTGACCCGCTTTGCATCCGCATGCAAATGGTTATGGTTACATGGCTCTTCATAACTGAATTTGCTTCCTGATGGTGTCTTTGCTGCTTTAACTAGTACTGTTGTGGTTGATCAGCCACCGATTGTTATCGGCCAATTTCCATGACAAAGCATGTGATGGCCGTATGCAGATCAATGCCTTTAATTGCCGATCACTAAAACCAATCACCTGTGCTTTGCAGCCCGGAGAGGCAGTGTTGTGTCCCCGCCCCCTTTCCATTATACTGTGCAGGGGAGTCGGCAAATCATAAACAAAGATGTCTGCCGTGTGGAACTTTTACATGGTCTGTGAGGTTGATGGAAAGTTTGCATCCTACAACGAAAAAATACCTCGCAGGGGAAGCACATTAAAATGCTTCAACACAACTGATTTAATACGTCATTTAAAGAACAAACACTTGGTGGAGGATGGCGAGTTTTCGAGACTCACTGGAGAGAATAAAAAGATGGCACCCGGAGAAACAACAACGGTCAGACGGCAAACAACGCAGCCCACACTCGCCCGTATGAACGTGACAGTCAGAAGACTAAACAAAGACCCCGAAAAATAACTGAATTCAACGGGTTAGGTGACCAACTTTTTTCAGTGGTGGTAGAATAGTTGTAGCTTGAGGTTGTTACGTTTTTTACAAGTAGTGTGTACATAGTAACTTTTGACCAGAGGTCCCCCAGATGATGGTGGGAAGATAGGAATGAAATCGGACACATTTTGGCCTGATCAAGCTGAATTTAGTTTAGATTTTTGCTCTTCTGTGTAATAATGACATAAATAATAGGGGTGTAACACACGTTTTGTGCTCTTCTTACACCGTCTGATGCAACTGCATTTTTCTTTAAACCAGAGGGTTTAAAGTTTCAAACACCTGCTCCCTCCCAAACACTAAGTTTAATACTTACTCATTATTGTGAATTGTTTGTAATTGTTGTATGTATGTATTTTTTTAAATTATAAAGTGTATACATGCATGCATACATACGCACGTGCGTGTGTATACATTGTGTGTGTGTGTGTGTGTGTGTACACACACTTTATAATTTAAAAAATACATACATACAGACACAGCTAACACCGCATAAATAATGTATCCATTACTTGGGACTGATAGTTGTGCCCAATTTAGCTCTACATAATGTGAATTATTCCGTTACCCTGTGCGCTCCAGGATCTCTCTCAGCGGTCAGGCTCAAAATATTATGATAAAATGTGAAAAAAAACGGGAATATTCTGAAGAGTAAATAGCTAGTAATAAGTTTTTTTTAGTAATAGTTTCAAGTCGATCAGTCGCAATCATAAAAGCTAGTTGTCTTAACAGTAATTGCATCAAATTATTTAATTGATTGATAAGCAGCTAATATTGATTACTGTGATTGCAGCCAAAAAAAACTCACACCTGCCTACCGGCAAAGCACGACGTGTAAATATACATAATTAAATACACAACTAACAAATAGAGCAGCATTTCTCAGTGCTTCCCTCTAATGGATCACTAAGTTAAATGCAATGCAGCACTGAGTAAAAATTTATTTTATGTTTTTTTTTTTTATCCCCACTACATCTTAATGAATGCGTTTACTGCTTTTTTTTTTTTAACAAACTCTATCCAGTACACCCGATTCACATTGTTTGTTGCAGAAATCCACCAGCCATAGAAAAGTACTGTAGGCCAAAATAATTGTGATTAGATGGTTACACAATAGTTGTGACAACCCTAATAATTAGGCAGTCTAACACGCTACTGATGGGTAACAGTAGCCTGAAAGTTGTCCATTTAATCATTAACAGATCCTCTTGTACTGAGCAACTTGTAACTGATGCCGTATTTTACTGAACAGCCCAAGCAATTCTATGCCTTTCTGTCTGTTTGACAAGGCTGGGGTGTGAACGGTCCTATAAGTTAAGTCCCAGCTTGAGCCTTTTACTTTCATGGGATTTTATGGTCTGATGAGCACATCATTTTGCCTAAAATAGCTCACTGTAATCAAATTCACAGAGGATTTGGGTGATGCAGAGCTGAGACCTAAGCTGGGGGACTTCCTATTGTACACACTAAAGTTAAAAAAAGACGCAAGAACGATAAACAGCAAATTCCTCATTCTAACGTTTCCTTATGTCTGCTGTTTGTTACATTTGGACGTCATTAGTATTGTTTCATTCCAATTGAAGTATAATTTGGAGATGCATTGGAAGTGACCACTGAAAGTTTACGTTTACTTTTGGTTAGCCCATACAAATTCTAGCCTCAGTTGCCCTTTTCTGAGCTAACAGAAAGGGCAGCAGGTGTCATCAGCTGCTGTAGTCAATCTGCTTCAAGGCTTGATGTGTTGTGCATTTAAAGATGCTCAAAAGTTGGAACGTGGAAAGGTTGGAACATGTCTTTGAGTTACTGTTGCTTTTATGTCGGCTCGTACGAGTCTGGCCATTCTCCTCTGACCCCTGGGGTCAATGTGGTATTTTTGTTTATTTTGCTAAACTCTGTTTAGGGTTTACAGAGAGCAGTCCAAGAGATGGCACTGTGCAAATCCCAGTATATTGGAGGTTTCTGAAATACTCCTGACTCGCACAAACAGCCCGACTAGCATTCAAAGTCACTTGACTCAAATTTTTCCCCGTTTTTCTCGTGCCTCGAGTCAGTAACGAGCATTACCTAATAAAGCAGACGTGAGTGTATAATCACCGGGGCAGATATGGGTTGAGAGTATGTCTTTCTACGTTTAAGTCCTGAAATTTGGTTTAAAGCATTTCCTGCATTAAAGACGACTCTTTCTGTTCCAGATCTCGAGTGGAAGATCATCTACGTTGGCTCAGCTGAGAGTGAGGAGTACGACCAGACTTTGGACTCAGTCCTTGTAGGACCAGTACCTGCAGGACGACACATGTTTGTCTTCCAGGTGAGCTCAACATTTATGAGCTAGTCTTGATTAGAATAGCAGGCTTAAGCTTACCCCTGCTGCATGCTTCTCAGTGTCGACCCACCTTCATTGCCTGTAATGTAAACAACAAAAAGTTTTTATATTTGTCCTATTGTGATTTGCAGTGCTAGACATGACACAATCCGATTTGTCATGCAGTCTGAATGTAGTCCTAGAATCCTTATTTAAAATAAGGAACAATAATAATTTGAATAATTTTCTCTACTGCTCAATCTCCCTTCCAGTGACGTTCAGCAGGTCCCTCCCGTTGTGGTTTGATAACAGAATAACTTTCTCCCTGCACTCGTCCTAATACGTTTTATGTTTGTTGGATGGAGGTGGCATAATCAATGCGGATTTGAAGACTTGGTTACCCCATAACTCTCCCATCCTCTGCAATGATCTATCCATCTTTTGTGTGGGTGGCAAAATGGGCCAGCATGCAGATGAACTAGAGCTGTGCTTTTTAGAAAAAAAAAACAAACAAAAAAAAACACATTTTAAATGGGGGCGTAAACTACAATCTGTGCTCCAGTGTTTTAATGCTCTTTATCTGCTTAATTATTAGTTTGATGTGATGTATTAAGACAACTTGGATTGTACAGCATAACGTATAGTTCAGCTGTTTTTAAGTTTCAGTGAACGAGGGGTATTAGTGCAATGTTCCCCCATTTTTTTATTGTGTAGAGCTTTCCACCCCTAAGGTGAACTTAAACAACATCAAAATAGGATGGTGCTTTTTTAGTGTTCTGAAAAAAGGGGGGGCAGTATGTTTTCATGTTCTGTTAAAGGTTAGATTTCACTTTTTGTGCAAGATTAAAGCATCTTGGTTCCATGCGTGCATTGTTTCTTGAGTAGAACCTGCTGTTCTGTGCATTTTATGTGGCGATTGAGTCATGGTCGGATAATACACTTGTCTTGGATTGATACAAGTCTGGTTATCTTGATGTCCTTGTCTTAGACGCATTGAGCTAGTTCTAGGTGCAGCTCTAATCTTTATGATTCAGTTATCTCATTGTTTATACTGTGTGAGCACAGGTTGTTCACTTTACATTATGTAAAGACTGGGTGCTTAAATTGTCTGTGTGAGCCTGTCTGCCTGTGTATGATGTTTGCTATTCATTTTACTCACTAGTAAGAGTTTATTTTTTTCCATAGAGTCGATTTCTACCTGGAAAGCCTGAAAGCTGAGATGGTGAGGTGTAAATAATACAAAATATAAATTGCACTGCAAATATGTTAATAGTACTGAGGAAACAGTACTCAGATTGAGATCATTGTCTTTCATGGGAGATGTCTGAAATTGTTTAACCGAGCAAGCAAACAAATCAAATGAGTGAACCGAATCAAGATAACGGAGCAATAACAGTGGAGAAACTATCATTGCGTTGCAGCAGACCAGAGTGTGTATGCTTCTCGGTGCCTTGCTCCTTCTTCAGTTCCTGCTCACTTCTCAGTTCTGTGTCGTTCTCTTGGAAAATAAACCTCATTGTCAGCTGGTTAGTGGTTTGGAAAGTGGGCAGGAGGTTTAAAATGACTCTATATAGCAGGTTAGTAGTTTGGATAGTGGGGTGGAGGTTTAAAATGACTATAGCTGATGAGTGGTTTGGAAGCAGGAAGTGGATTGTCAGATAGTGTTCCTTCTGTTCCTGTCCTTAATTTATTCCAGATGGCACAGAATGCTGAGAATTTGGATGCATGAGAAATAATGTAAATTAATTAATCTTTTCTAGACCCCCAGAAAATCCACAAATAAATGAAATGTAAATGTTCCTAGGTTTTTTTTTTGTTTGTTTGTTTGTTTTTTTTAATTTTATTTATTAAAGCACTATTGTGATTTTCATTGTTTTCCTTTTTGGATGGTTCTCATCAATACCCTTCTTAGGCCCCTTGGTGAGTTGCTTGCACTAATTATATACACAGGTCACGCTGGATTTTAGCAGATATCTCCACTGAGCGAGATCTGTTGTCAGTCTGTGTGCGCTCCTGTGTTTCGGTTGAAAAGGACATACGAGCCACAAATCTCAACTCCTAAGTTGACTATTACAGGTATTTTCCTTGTCAACATTTGTTGAGAACTGAATTTGATTAAGTTGCGAAGTGGTCAAGTGCTGAGGTATGTCTGTGCCTATATAATAAGTTTTTAGATACCGTTATGATGAATCGGTTGCTGTGAAGATCCTGTATTTCCTGTCACTGATTTCTGTAGTACAGAAGTGAAATGTACATAATAAACTTGTAGTCCAAAAGTTCATGCTGCTTTTTTTTTCTTCTTTATTACGCCATACAGGCAGTGAAGGTGCAGCAGGTCAAATCTTATTGCAGCAGTTCAGGGTTTATCTATTAAATCCTTTTAAAACTAAGATTTTGTATATGTCTGTGTGCAACAGGCGGATGCCCCAAACGCAGGCCTGATCCCCGAGAGCGACGCTGTGGGGGTCACCGTTGTCCTAATCACCTGCACTTACAGAGGACAGGAGTTCATTCGCATTGGCTATTATGTAAACAACGAGTACACTGATGCTGAGCTCAGGGAGAACCCTCCCCTCAAACCCGATTACACACAGGTAAGAAAGCCCAGCAGCATTTCTTCTCAATATTGGTGGGTTAATATCTGGCAAACCTTCACCCTCTGTATTTATTTATTTAAACCCATATTACCAAAAGGGGAGGCCTAAAAGCGGTGTATTGGAGTTGTAAGAAATTATGCAAACCTTGCATGGTAATTAAATACGCTAACTCCCAAATGAAAACGAACAAAAGCTTCTCGTTTGTGTTTGATAGAACTGCTGCAAGTGTTCAGGATTATGCGATCTTTTACGTTGTCCATATACACCATATTAAAAGCATACTACGTATGCTCCTCACAAAAATGTTTCTCAGCATGAAATATCCCCTAAATTTTGTGAGCAGTGCATTTCAGGTGTCTGTGGATTCTTAGTCTTAACATGGCCATAATGTCTTCAATTCATCTCTCGGTCTTAAAATGCCACAGACAGTAAATACAATTTAGAGAATTTACACAAAACTCCTCAATGAAACATGTTTGAAAAGTCATGTCATGAAGCCTCGTTTGAAATGCACTGCTCACAAAAAATTAACGGACAGTTGATTATTTGAAAAATATTCATACTTTTTGGGAGCAGTGAATGTGGGTTCATCAGAAAATTCGGGAATCACATGCTTACAGTTGATGAACAATGTGTGCGAAAGTGGTTTTTCAGGGAGTGGTATTAAAAAGTATTATGTGCCATGTATATGTATGTGATACTGTAGTGTAGCGGTGTTGTTTAGATAGTCAAGACACTGTACACATACAGTACTGTTGTTTTGTGCCATACTCTACGTTCTCAACTACCCTGCAATACAAGCCCAGGTCGTGCTCAGTGGAGAGCAAATCCAGTCCATGTCAGCGCGTTGTCTATAAAGTGGCTCATCAGGCCACGCTGTTCCGTGTCAGTACTACTGCTGTGCTACAACAGTTATGGGATCAGGCAAGGTGGACTGTAATAATAAAAGAATTGATCATAAGTTTTTGCCCAAAGCTGAATTTTAAACGCACTGTGCGGTAAACACATTGATGTCTTTTTGTAATATTATTATTTTTTTTAATAACAAAGATTTTCACGGTTAAATCTGTTGCTGCTCAGACTGAATATAGCCATATTCACTCGGTGGTGACGAGCATGAAGGAAAGTGCCTTTCTGTGCTTACTTACTCTCCATTAAAGATACAGTTTAAATACAGGTGCCATACAGGAATTCAAGCTGTTGTTCCCTAAGCTCAAGTTTCCCCATACATGTTTATCTTTGCTCAGTAGCACAATTTTTGCGATTAAAAACTGTAGGATTTTTTTTCCTTTTTGGGGTGAAGGTCAAAGACAATTTTGCTGCTTCTCAGGAGAAGAGCGTGTCTGGCGTATAAAACATGATGCACACTATAGTTTAGTATAGATAAACTTTCCAGAGTTAAGGAGTTCCTGGTAAACATCTTTCTGTCTCCTCACTCCTCAGCTCCAGAGAAACATTTTGGCATCGAACCCACGAGTAACCAGATTCCATATCAACTGGGAGGGAAGTTCTGAGAAAATGGAGGACTCTGAGAATGTGGATCCTGCCCCGAACGTGATGCTTCCTCCGTCATGCCCTCCGGGGAAAGCTCCTCCTCTTGGACTCATGCCAGAAAACTCCATGGACTGCTTGTAGAGCCCTGAAGAACACCCATGAAGAAATCCTCATCTTTAAGAGCTCGTACACCAGGTCCATCAGGCCAGAGAAGCGACCTGGCACGCTCAGGCTTAAACGGTAGCAGGTTAGGAGCTTAAAGCTCGACAGAGTTCGTGTGAGTGTGTCTGAGTTAGTGTAGATGAGCCCTCTGGTAATAATGAAGACTTGGTATACATGTGGGGTTGTACTATACTGTATATATGTTTATCTGCTGGCTCTCTGGTTAAATAAATAAATATCTTTTTGTTACGTGATGAGCATGTAGCGTTTTTGCTATACTTCACTGTGTTTTTCCTCAACCCCAACCCCTTTTCTTTCATTCATAAAATACCTCCGAGTTGGATCATGCACTCTGCTTGTCTCACGTGCCCCATCTTTCCCAGTTCCTGATTGCCTTTGTTTCCAGGCAACGCTGAGTATAAGTAGACCTCAATACGTAGCTGATTAAATTTTTTCTTTTTTTATTCTTTCACATGATGGTCCCTTGCTGCTGCTAAGCAGGACTCTTCTTTTAAAATCTTATTGTTAAATATAGATACCATGTCATGCATTCTCTGAGCCCAGTATTAAAGGAAGCATAGTGAGGTCACCCCTCACAATCTGTAGAGTCGATCAGCCAGGGACCGAAAAAAAATTTTATACACTGAATCCATGTGAATTTAGTGACGAGTAGTCATACCCTGCTGCTGCAGCCTCCAGCACCTAAATGCATGCGAGAGTCACGAAAAATAACGGCGGGGGGGGGACGGACCAGGGTGCTGGACAGATAATGATAAACGCATTTAGGTTTGAATAACTTAATTGTTTGGTAATAAGACGTAAGAACTTTGTGCTCATAATGAAGCTTTTCTTGGTAAAAACCATTTGTTTTTAATTCATTCTATTTAGCTCTAACTGCTAATGCAGTAGTGTGTCCCAGCAGCATCCTAATTTACAGCAAAAACACTCACTAGGACTGTGCAAGCCATGCCAACGAACAAGCTGTTTACATATTTAGCAGAGACCATAATCCAGAAGGACCAACAACTGATACAAACGATTGTACAAGATACAATCTGGGCAACTGTGTCTGAAGAGCCTGTCTGCTGAGCACTGGATCTTCAACTCTAAATCTGGTCAGTAGTCAAATATCTTAACTGACAGTTCTAGACAGTTCTAGAGTGCATTCAAACCAATTTAGCCCAAGTCAGATTGTAGTGGTCATGTCGTAGTTAAGGTGGCTGGATAGATGGGTAATAGGTAGATACCGTATATAGATACTGGATATAGTGGGTAAATGGATGGATGGACGGACCGAGATGAATAGAAGGATGGATTGACTCCTCACAAAAACTAAAGGATACTTCAAAATGAAATAATTTTAATGAGCAGTGTAAAGGCACAAAATAAATCACTTCATAGACCAACGTGGAATTCACACAGTCTTGCATTATGACCAGCAAACCAGCATCCACAGACGAACCTTTTAATGAGTCTTAGCTACGCGATTAGCGCACTAACCACCGCACCACCGGATCGGCCACTGTTGTAGCAGTGAAGGTGAATGAACTCTGTTCTGATACTCGTGTTTTTGGGTGCCCTTTTGTTCATGATGCAAAGGTTAGTGAAGGTTTGTTGACACTTTCTAAGACTGTACCCTTGTGCACGTGTTACTACTATCTAAACGAGCACACACAAGACCCTGTTCCAGACTGTCTAACGTGAATCAGCGTGTCCCAAACTGCTTAACGCAGGACTAAAGAGATGTCTTGGACTGTTTAATACTGGACTAAACGTGTCCCATTCTGCCTAACAAAGGATTAATTCTATATTTCTGACTTAAAACCCAATCCTGGACTGATAGGGGACTAATAGGCGAGTCTTAGGAGTCCCAAACTAAGTCCATGTTCCAGACTGCCTAACAGGACAAATCTCATGCCCTGTGCTCCCTGATGCAGGACTTGAACCATACTGTATATTGTACAACGAGGGCGTTTTTGCTGGTGACGTAAAGGTCAGTAACGGTTTGTTTACACCATTTAAGAGTTACGTTTCACGTGCATTCTGTAACTCCAACCTAAACGAGCACAGTGTCTTCCTTGTATAAGCGACCTCGGCGTGTCTGCATCGCGGTTTAATATTCTAGACGCAGGGTGCCCGCGTGCCGCCAATTCTGACCAACTTTCTATAAATAGCTCGCCTTGACGTCACACAGCCAATCACGGATCAGAGGCGCGGGCGGGGCCGCGTGCTGAACCTGTGTGTGATGTGATGGTCAT
>JAUZST010069679.1:0-21990 GCA_034779995.1 Parotocinclus haroldoi | reverse complement strand
CTATATATATATATATATATATATATATATATATATATATATATATATATATATAATTTGCTTCAGTAAGTGCAATGCCAAATCAAATATTTTAATACAATAAAAATAAAATAAAACATTTAATGCAGTTTGTCTTACATAGTATTTTATTGCAGACAGTATGGACTCAATATATTTCATGGGTTTTTTTCTGGTCAACATCATTTAATTAATTATTATACATCCATCACTGCATTTCAGGACTTTAACACATTTGAAAATAAATACAATACCACATCATCGCTGTGGAATCAGGTTCAGTGACATGCATATAATTGGGTCAGACACAGCAGTGCTGCTGGAGTTTCACTGTTCTCTCACTGCCCACTTTAGAGACATACACCTTATTGCTACCGGTTTGTAGATACACTCATATAAATCAGAGACACTAGCTCACCTGCTGTTGAATAGTTTATATTAGTTATCCATTAGTGCTTCATCAGTGCTTATAGGCGCTAAATATAAGATGCTGATGGCTTTACATTTTTGGCTGGTGGATTTTTTTCAGTCCAGCCGTGACACTAACACCACCACCACCACACCAGTGACAGTGGCTGAGAATGATCCACTACCCAAATAACATCTGATATGTGGTGGTCCTGACCATTAGAGAGGGTAAAGAGGATTAACAAAATATAGAGAAAAACAGACAGTCTCTAATTATAGAAATACAAATTGCAGTGACCACTATCACTTAAATTAAAAAAGCTGAAAACAAACTGAAAAATATAGAATGCCTGATACTATTCACAGTACTGTATATTAACAAATAAAATGAAGCTGACCAGACAGACCAGACACAACATTAAGTAAGTGAGATCATACGGAATGCAGTGAATTAAAAGTCAAATTATTTTTATTGGCATTTTTATACTGTGCCAGCTTTTAATGATTTGGGGTTGATTGAACAAGCTATGGTAGCCTAACAGTTAAGGTACTGTACTCTGGACCTCATGGTACAGTGTTTAAATCCCAAAAACACAGTTAGGTCCTTAAGCAAGGCCCTTAACCCTGGATTGCTTGAATTGTAAAAGTTGTAAGGGCATCTGCTTGATGCTGTAAATATAAATGTAATATTATTTATGGCTAATTTGTTTAATTGATTTCAGTTAATCTACTTTCCACGTTTGTGAAAAACTGAAAACAGTATACATATTTTCAGGTATACTGTGCATGACGCATTAAATGATTCTCATAAACTCTGCATGTTATAAGGTACAAGGTTTGTATTTACGTTTTAACCGTTATCGTTACTGAACGCTATGAAAATATTTGTGTTTTATAATACATTAGGCTAGTGTTAATTAAGTTATCATTTTTATTGCTGGCACTGTTGGCCGTATACTATATATATATATATATATATATATATACATACAGTATAATAGTGTGTTTGTAGTGTGGGAAGAGGTTAACTGTTACAGAGTGGTGTTCAATGTAGTGTAGTGTGCAGTTGTTTGTTTATACAGTGGGTAAGGAAAGTATTCAAATCCCTTAAAATTTTTCACTTCCTAAGAGCACAGTGGCCTTCATAAGCCTTAAATGGAAGAAGTTTGGGACGACCAGAACTCGTCCAGTCAAACTGAGCAATCCTGGGAGAAGAGCCTTGGTGAGAGAGGTAAAGAAGAACCCAAAGATCACTGTGGCTGAGCTCCAGAGATCCACCAGTCAAGGCTTTATGGCAGAGTGGCCCGTCGGAAGCCTCTCCTCAGTAAAAGACATATAAAAGCCTGCACCGAGTTTGCCAAAATACACATGAAAGACTCCCAGACTATGAGAAATAAGATTCTCTGGTCTGGTGAGATAAAGATTGAACTGATGTTAGTGTGTGGGAAAAAAGGCACTTTTCATCTCCTGCCCTAGACAATCCCAACAGTGAAACATGGTAATGGCAGCATCATGCTATGGGGGTGTTTTTCAACTGCAGGGACATAATGACTGGTTGCAATTGAAGGAAAGTTGAATGTGGTCAAGTACAGACATAACCTAGAGTAAAACCTCTTCCATAGTGCTCATTACCTCAGACTAGGGAGAAGGTTTAACTTCAAACAAGACAATGACCCTAAACACACAGCTAAAATAACAAAGGCGTGGCTTCGGAACAATTCTGTGATCATTTTTGACTGGCTCAGCCAGAGCCCTGGCCTAACCCAATTGAGTATCTCTGGAGAGACCTGAAAATGGCTGGCTACCAACCTGATGGAACTGGAGAGGATCTGCAAAGAAGAATGGCAAAGAGAATCCCAAAATCAAAATTCGAAAAACATGTTGCATTATTCCCAAGAAGACAAAGTGTCTGAATACTTATGTGATCATATGATATTTCAGTTTTTCTTTTTTAATAAAAAAAAAAATCTACATTCTATGTCTGTTATTTTTCTGTCCAGATGGGATGCTGAGTGTACATTAATGAGAAATACTTTTTTATTAAAATTAATATTTTTAATTAAAATAAAATGATTTTAGAAAATGGCTGCAATGAAATAAAGAGTGATTCATTTAAAGGGGTCTGAATACTTTCCGTACCCACTGTAGGCATGATGAGGAGTTAAGCAGAGATAGGGATAATGGTAAAAAGCTGTTCCTGACCCAACTGGTTCTTGTTCAGATACTCCAGTATGTCCACCCTGAAGGTTATACAAGGTGTGGCTTGGGTGAGAGGGGTCCCTGGTGATGTTGCTTGCTGTGTGCACACAGCACTGATGGTAAACATCAGGTAGTTGTGCATCAGTGATACACTGAGCAATCTTCCCCACCCTTTGTATAACCTGTCTTTTATAGTGGAGCTCCCTGTCAAACAATTAGTTCATATGGATTCGATGGTGGTCTGATAAAAGCTAGTGAGTATCCAAGAGGAAGATGGTACTTCTTTAGCCTCTTCAAGAAGTAAAGATGCACTGTGCCTTCTTTAATAAGCAGGAGGAGTTTCAAGAAAGTATTGTATAGTAGGAATACTATCTAACTCCTTCCAGGAGTTGCATCTCTTCCCTGTAGGCAGTTTCATTATTATTGCTGATGTGACTGACCACATGGTGTTGTTTGCAAACTTGATGATGTTTTAGTCATGCAGAGGCACACAGAACAGAAGAGAAAGGACTGGACTGGAACTCTTGTGACACGCCAGTGTTCCGAGTCAACCTGGAGGACATGTGACTGCCCAACCTCACCAACAGGCGTCTGTTTGTCTGTTGAAAGGTGTAGCTGCTTTTGTTGTCCAGGTGTGTAAGGGCAGAATGAAAAGCAGTGGAAATGGCACCCTCAATCTTTTAGAGCAGTATGCAAACTGGTGATCCAGTGATAGAAGCCTCGTCTTTAGATGACTGAGAACCAGTTTCTCAAAGCACTTTATGATAATTAGAGTGAGTGCAACAGGGCGGAAGTCATTCAAACCTGTTGCAGCAGAACTTTCAATAACTGTTATGGTCTTCCAGCAGGTGGGAACAGCAGCATAGGTCAATGACAGATTGAATATGTCAGTAAGTCCTGAGTTAGCAGGCCAGCATATGTTCTGATGGCAAATTCTTAGTCCTTTGATGACTTATCTGGCCACTTGCAAACGTGCAGACCAAACTTAGTTCTGACTCACTCACGGATGGCAGGGTTGTTGTGTTCAAACTTTTATTTGAAGTCTTCTACTCCATCCAAAGTAATCCTTAGATCACGGCAACATTTAGCATCCAACAAGTAAACATACATACAAAAAAACAAAGGCTTATGGTCAAAAGCTTACTGTTTTCCTGTTTTCTGTGCATGATGCTCTTTGAAATCTCTCTTTCTAAACTTTGTCTTGCACACGCGCAAAAGTCCCTTGAACCAATGTCAAATCACATGCTGCCACGTTTGCATATAATTAGGCATCCAACACGATTTGTTGTGAAACAACCTGTAAAACAGAAAATGCATTATAAATTAACGTAACTTACATTTGGCTCTTACAATTGTCACTGGTACATGCACACAGAGGAACCTTGCAACTGTTGCAAAAAGTTAGGCAAAATTAAACTTTGAGTACCAGAAGACAGGACTATGGAGTAGCCATGTCAGAAAAAAACACAATTTAAGGACTGTGTCAGTATGCTCTTGGTCAGGTTGGAGTCTGTGTGCAGTGATAACATGCCAAGAAACATAGGGATGGTTTCCTGACATTTATTGTCACTGAGCATCAGTCCTGCCCCTTTTAGTTTTTGGAGGACAATGCTGAGGTTAAAGTCATGTTCAACATGACAACAGTGGTGCTGTCATATATAAACAGGTCATCCAAATAATTTTGGACGCCAGGAAGTCCTTAATATGCCAGTCATTATTTTTTTAAAGGCTGAAGGGGTGGACACAAGTAGAGTATGGAACTGCACTATATAAAATAGACTATTAATGATCAAAAAGTTGAACTTACTGGGCCTGAACACTTCTCTCTGTAACTGAATCCTGGACTTCTTGACTGAGAGACCTCAGACAGTCTGAATCGGATGTAACAGCTCCAGCACCAACACACTGAGGGCTGTGTGCTCAGTCCATTGTTCTTCACCTTGTGAAGAGGACAGCTTGAACAAAATAATCAAGTTTGCAGATGATACGACGGTGGTGGGTCTCATCAGCAATAATGATGAGTCAGCATACAGAGAGGAAGTTCAACGGTTAACAAACTGGTGTAGAACCAACAACCTGCCTCTAAACGTAGACAAGACCAAGGAGATGGTTGTTGACTTCAGTAGCACAAAGCAAAATCACTCTCGACTAAACATCGAAGGCTCTGCTGTGGAGCTCGTCAAGAGCACCAAGTTCCTTGGAGTTCACCTGGCAGAGGAACTCACCTGGTCCCTCAACACCAGCACCATAACCAAGAAAGCCCAGCAGCGTCTCTACTTCCTGCGGAGGCGGATGAAAGCACATCTCCCACCTTCCATCCTCAACTCTTTCTACAGAGGAACCATCGAGAGCACCTAGAGCAGCTGCATCACTGCCTAGTTTGGAAAATGCACCGTCTTGAATCGCAATTCCCTGCAGCCCGTAGTGAGAACAGCTGAGAAGATCATCGGTGTCTCTCTAATCATCAGGGCCCTCACATCCAGACTGTGCAACAATTTCTATCCCCCAAGCTATCAGACTCATGAACAATCAGAGTCTGGTATTAACAACTGCACACATGAATGACTGGACTAAAACACGCACGCATACACACACACACACACACACACACACACACACACACACACACACACAATCTCCATCAAAATCTCCATATTTTAGTCTTCACAAAAAAACTAACGAGTTCAATGTTTACCATTATACCAAATATGAATTTTAAAAAATGCTCCTAAACACATTGTTTTCATTCAAACAAAATGGACACATCTGCACCTTACTTCTCACACTATTTTTGTTCTGTATTGCACATGCTACTGCACACATGCACTTTATGTTGTGTAGTTTATTGTTCTATGTAGCACCTTTGTCCTGGAGGAACGTTGATTTATTTCACTGTATACTGTACACCACTGTATATGGTTGAAATGACAATAAAACCACTTGAACTGAACTTGAACAAATGCTGTAAGGTCTCTGCTGTATTCATGCAGCAGCAGCTCATTAGCTCATCATGCATTAGCAAGGTCAATTGTAGAAAACGGCAGGTGTTGCCATTTTTTAGGTACTGGTTTTAAAGTAGGATCAACGGTCACCTTGTGCACAATGTTGGGAAAAGCTGGAATGCTGCGGTCAGTGGTCAAAACTGATGAAAAATGGATGAAAAACTTAATTGAAGCAAATACAGTATGTAAAGCTGAAATTATGTCTCTTCCTAGAAGAAGGGTACCTCTCTCTAATATGAAGAACACAGCTGTGGCAGTCGAAACACCTCTACTTAATGTTGACTTGAAGTCAGACAAGCACTAGAATTTTTCCCCTGTGTAAGTCACAAGTTGATTAGCAAGTGGAAGCAGGTGTTTTTGTTGAAGCAATAATAATAATAATTTAGTTTCATTTATATAGCGCCTTTCTCAAACCCAAGAACGCTTAATAACAAGTATTGTTGTAAAGTAAACAATTTACACAAAATAAGATGCACACAGTTCAAGATAAGCAGATTCATCAAACATTAAATACAGGAGGTAAATAGAAGTTTTCAGAAGAGATTTAAATTCTTCAATAGTTGAAGCAGACCTAACAAACAAAGGAAGAGAGTTCCAGAGGGTGGGATCAGCCACAGCAAAAGATCTCCTACCCATGGAGGAAAGCCTGAATCTGGGGACAGAAAGAAAATTTGAGTCAGTGGAACGTAGCAACCTGTTTGGAGTGTAACATTAAACTATATTGCAGAGATAGGGTGGAGCTAGACTGTGGATGAATGTCAGTAGCAGAATCTTGTACTGGATGCGTTTATGAACTGGGAGTCAGTGTAGTTGGGATAAAACAGGAGTGTTGTGGTCAATTTTTTTGGTTTGTGTAAGGATCCTAGTGGCAGAGTTTTGGATGTATTGTAAGATTCGAATGGAAGTAGAAGGAAGCCCGTAAAGAAGAGAATTCCAGTAATCAAGTCAGGAGGAGACAAAAGCATGCAGCAGCAGGATAGAGGAATGAGGGTGCCTGAGCGATGTTACGAAGATGAAAGAAAGCAGACTTGGACCTAATGGACCTAATGTGAGGAAGAAAAGACAGAAGGATCAAAAAGAACACCAAGATTACGCACTGTAGGAGATTAGGGAATAGACACACCCACTGAGGTGGTGGAGATAGAGGAAAGCACAGTTTTGGTACCAACAAACAAAAACTTATTTTTTTCTGCATTGAGCTCAAGAAAGTTAGCATTTAGCCAGGAATTCAGATCAGAAATACAATCTGTGAGAGCGGAAAATAGCTTTGAAGCTGAGTGTCGTCAGCATAACAGTGAAAGGAAAGGCCATGCTTCCATATGATGGAGCCCATAGGATGCATGTAAATTATAAACAAAATAGGACCTAAAACAGAGCCCTGTGGGACGCCCCGTTTAGCTGTAACAGTATCAGACGTAGTATTCCCTAGGCAAATGAAAAAGCACCTATTAGTCAAATAATATATCTGAAAGGCCTGAAACTAGAATTTTGTGATAAACAGTGTCAAAACAGACGCAAGATCAAGAAGGACCAAGACAGATGCACAACCTTGTTTGGCTGCACAGAGCAGGTCATTAAGCACATAAAGGAGAACAGTTTCATTGCTATACTGAGGACGAAAAGCAGATTGAAAAGTTTCAAAAATGCTGTTGGTGTTGAGATAGTCAAGTAGCTGTGTGGCCACGACAGGCTGGAGACTAAGTACTGAGCAAATATGTGATGTGGCAAAATAGACACTGCCTGCAAGTCATGTTCAGTGGCGCTGATATTTCAGAATAATTATGAAGGGGTTCCCACAAGAACTGCTGGACAATGTAATCTTGTCAATCGCTGTCAGTGTGTTTTGGCAGTCTTGGGTGACCATACACCACAGTCAATGTGAGTGGCACTCTCATCCAGATTGACATGCTTCTGTTCACCGCTACGAAAAAATCACTTGCTACTCAATCACGATCATTCAGTCTGCATCTCATTTTTATACTAATTTCATAATACTGCAGTAGTTTAGCGGTTAAGGCACTGGACTCAGTGCTATGAACAATAAACACAACACAGAATCTTCAGTAGTCAACATACAGTTGTGCTCATAAGTTTACATACCCTGGCAGAATTTGTAATTTGGTGGTTGGATGAAACTATTTATTATTGAACAATTGTGATTGCCCTTTTGAAATCACAATAGAAACACAAACTACGCAAATCACCATGATAAAATGTTTACATACCCTAGTTCTTAATAACATGTATTGCCTCCTTTAACATCAATGACAGGCCCTTATTTTTTTCTCAGATGGTGAAGCTACCCATTTTTCTTGGCAAAATGCCACCTGTTCCTGTAAATTCTTGGGCCATCTTGCATGAACTGCACGTTTGAGATCTCTCCAAGTGGTTCAATGATATTGAGGTCAAGAGACCGAGATATCCACTCCAGAACCTTCACTTGTTTCTGCTGTAGCCAATGACAGGTCGACTTGGCCTTGTGCTTAGGATCATTGTCATGTTGGAACATCCAAGTTCGTCCCATGTGCAGCTTACGGGTAGATTAGTGCAAATTTCCCTCCAGTATGTGTTGATACAATGCTGCATTCATATTGCCTTCAGTTTACTATGCGTGTGTAGCTCACACAACCCCAAAACATCACCAATCCACCTCTGTGTTTTACAGTAGGGATGGTGTACTTTCATCATATGCCTTGCTGGCTCCTCTCCAAATATAGCGTTTATGGTCTCATCAATTTTGTCTGGCATATTGTAAGTGGGCTGCTTTGTGACATTGGTGTAGTGATGGCTTTCTTCTGGCAACTTGACCATGCAACCAATTTTTCTTGTAGTGCTTCCTCATTGTGAATCTTAAAACAGCCACACCACTTATTTTCAGAGAGTGCTGTAAGTCAGCTGACGTCATTTGTGGGTTTTTCTTTGCATTTGGCCCGGCAATGTTCTTGTGAAGTAGAAGTCTGAGCAATCAAAGATCATGCTTCTTCATTTTAGGCTTCAGCTAAGCTACTTAGTTTTCACTTGGTTTTCTACCTGGTTACGAAGCACCATCCATCATTTTTGTTTATCGCTGGACTTACTGTTGCCGACCCGTTTTCGTTTCTTTGACCATGCCTTTCATCTTGCCCCCAGACATTGTGTGGACTTATTGTGTTTGATTCTGGGTTGTTTGACCCTGATTTCTGCCTACTGTTAATAATAAACACGTGTTTCCTACAACGCTGCATGTGTATCCACCATTTATACACAGCATTACAGGTAGCTTAGCCACAGATTTAGTCTTAGACTTAGGCTTGGGTCAGCTCTTGCCTCTTGGCTGTTTCCTTCTGGTTCTTCCTTTTCTATTTATGCTGCTATAGTTAATGACCAGAGTTTCATGCTGCACTGGGCATCAGTGATTGTTAATAGACTAAGTGCTCCTAACCCATAAGTAACTACATTTTTTTTCTCTCCAAGCTGATGTTTTGGTACCAGTTCCAGCAATACCTTTACAATAGCTTTACAATATTATATTATCTTAAAAGGCCAATCCCAAATTGAGCAAGCTGAGAGAAACTAATTTGATTTACAGACTGATCTGATTAGCATCTCTATCTACCCAGACACCTTTTGTTCCTGTATGTATATTACCCCACTGTATGTATATCACGACCCACTGTCTCAACTCTCCCCGTTCCTGTGGCCCTTTTGTTCCTAAACCTTCTGTTCAGACCCCCTTCCTGTTGACACCTCCTTTTGGTTTTAGAATAGATAAAACCCCTTTTTCACCTAACAAGATAGAGGCTGACAAGAGACTTCTAGAGACCAGACTTCCGTGGGTCCTTGCTAGGTGAAGCTTGACTTTTGTGGACATATTCATGCTCATGATCATCTCAACTTGAACATCCGTCACTGCTGTACACATTGGATTATGCTCTACAACCGTTAATAAAGAACATTTCATCTGATGACGACTCTAGTCTCCTGACTCCTGTCTATTGGAAGCCCTCGTCGGAAAAAGTTTCTTAACAACTTGGTGCCGTGACCCGGATGGCACACTATTCACTCTGGTGAGTAAATGCCATTCTGAACCTTATAGAATCTTCCTTTCTGAAGATAGACGAAGTCAATGCATTGTGCTTGTTACCTGTTGCATATCTGTGATGCTCTCTGAGCTGAGAGATGTTTTTTCTGCATTGTCTTGTTGTGTTTTGTTTCTGGTCTAAGTAACTGTCATCCTTTCTGGATTGAGGGAAATTTGAATGCATTGTTATCCGTTGTGTAGCTGATCCCCTCTGAGTAGAGGGATGTTTTAAGTGCATTATTTATTGTCTTGTACGTCTGTTACTCTGTCGAGTAGCTGCTATCCTCTCTGAGTGGAGAGAAGACCTTAGGGTTGCGTTGTGTTGTTTGTGTCAATCTAAGAAGTGTACTTTTTCCTGCTACTGCTGTGTTAATTTTTCTTGGTTGAATTTGAATTAATAGGGAGAGTTTATCATTTCCTCTTCACCATGTTTGGTAAATCCCAGAACATCCAAAATCCTTGTAATGATTTCTGGAAGCCTCACAACCATAGAAATAGCACACTAGTTAAAGGTGCACATTGCAAATAAGCACATTGATGAACAAAGAAGAATTGGCTATTTTTCATCTAAAGGTTTACCTACAGACAGAGTGTGGACTGTTCACAGAGGTTACTACCAGGACTAACCAACTCAAGAGGTAGAGAGGTAAAGTCAGCGCTCACAAAGGGATAAGATCGATCACACACATGTGCTCCACACACGCACACACACACACACACACACACACACTAAAGAGGCAATAGGCAAATGATAAACAACTCTAAACCTTCATGCCACACATCAGTGAATATTATTACAGCACTTAATCCCACCCCTATAAGCACTCAGCCAGACCAGAATATTACCAAATTATACAAGAAACAGAAAATTCGGTGACCTAAAATATACAAAAAAAAAGAAATTACATAACTCCAAATTTACTTTAAATCAGGCACAAAGAGAAAAAAAGAACAGCAAGCACGGATATGGCAAACATGCAAAGGTAAAGCAGCAAAAGCAAAACAGCAGAAGCCAACACCAATTACAGTCTTGCGATGGGAGAAAATCTAAAAAATTACAATATTTATAAAACCACAGTAACTGGAAAAATTTATTTTAAACCATTTGTCCAGAGCAGGGAACGAAAGTGCAACGATTAATTCGGACACTTCAGAACATGCTAACGCTTCGCTAGCATGTCTACGTAGGTATCAATAAGCACCTGCTTCGGGCAATCCTGAGCAGACCAACACCAATCCTGAGCAATAACAAAAACAGACTAGCCTAATACTCCACTTCCATCATAATACAGATCATCTTATACTAGATAAAATAACAAATCATACCAGTAGTCTATTCCTGATGCCTGTTGCAGCCACCGACAACCGAACACCAAGTTCACAACCCGGAAGTCACGAAGACAGAAGCCGACGAGAGGAAAATGAGCCGCAGCAGTCATTCAAACAGTGCACCCAGTGGCACCAAAGAGACTCTTTTATAGTCCCACAGAGAGCCCTGATTGGCTCACTAACACAATGAGCGTCCACAAAGAGACAAGTGCAGCCATAAGCATACTGCTACACTAGCCAAGTGTTGAATATAACGGATAGTAGACAGCTTGCTAGCAGAGTATCAGATAGTCTAGGCTAGAAAGGTCAAGACATCGATGAAGGATGGGAGACTTTCAAACGTTGGGTTACCCGTAAGTGTCGTAAGACTACTGATTGGGAACAAATAGTCCGCTGCAAACAAAAGAAAGAGGAATCAGTAGCTGAATACTAATGCAAACGATTTGAAAGAGGTTTTTGCATTACTGTGGAATTGATCAATATAACAGTGATAATATTGATTAAATCACTGAAGGACCACATTTTGCACAACTGATAGAGTCACTAAGACCCGATCTCAGACAAGCTCTGGTAACAGCTGTCCCAAACTGGAGAAGAACTAGATGGGCGGACCTTAAAAATGAGCTTGACCACTTAGATTTGGACTTGGAGCCGAACCACAGTGTAACCCCGATACATTTCCTTGCAGGAAATAAATCAAGTCCAGTTAATTACATACAGAAAAAAAGTGTCATTACTGTCATAAAATACCACATAGCAAGAAAAAAGACCCCCAAAAAAACAGTCAGACGGTAAAAGAAAGAGCTTGCAAATTAGTCAGGGGGACCTATCAGCAGCCAATCCACATCCAGGGATTTCACAAGAACAACTGTAAATGTTAATTAAAGCATTGCAAGGATGCACAAGCGCATTAGCAGTCCCGTCTGCCCTGGCTTTAAACTAACATGTCCCATCAGTAGAGTGTTTGAGAGTCTTTTTTGTTGATGTTCATATGAGGGAACAGGATTTTTCATTTCCTGTAGACACAGGGGGTCAGGTCACTACTCTTTCAGAAACTGTTGATTCATGTTGATACATGTTGATCTAGGACCTAAAACAGTATCATGGCAGTTCTGGGTAGGAAAAGTTTAAAATATTCTTGGGATGGATTTCCTGAGGAACTTGAACTGTTCCTTGTCTATTATTGCTAATTCTTGTGTTTGGAATATTACCTATTTGAAAGTTTCTGATCTAGCAGTTCATTCTATTTGGTCTGAGGATAACGATGACTGTGGTCTTCTAGATATGGAGCCAGTTGTTCTCACAGTAATCAACCCCCTTGTACTAAATAATACCCTATTAATAAGGAATCTTTGCAGGGTATTAGGCCTATAATAGAACAGCTTGATCAAAACACATAGTGTATCCAACAGTCCTGTGTGGTTAAAGCTAATGGAACTTGGAGGCTCACAGTAGATTATCGAGTAGCCAATCAGCATATTGATAAGCTAACGCCACTGGTTCCTGATCCATCTACTATCTTTGATGCAATTCCTATTTCACACTCTGTTTTCTGTCATTGACATGGTTTTGGTCAGTTCCATTAACAACTCAAAGCCAAAGCTTGCCTTTACAGTGGGGGATGTCCAATATCAATGGACAAGGCTGCCACAAGGGCTTCACAATAGCCCTATTTATCACCAGGCTCTCAGGAAACACCTTTCCCAGGCTGACCACATTTTGCAGTCATCAATTGTTGAGTAGAGAGACCAAAGAAACACATGATAAGGACGTGAGGAATCTCCTTGATTTTTTGGCTAGCAAACGACACAAGGCTAGTCGTGACAAAGCACAGCTGTGTTGTGCTGGGGTACAATATCTGGGACAATGGGTTACTCAGGGTTCAAGAGGCATTTTGCTAATGCAGAGGCATTAGAACAAACCGTCGTAGTCAAATGCCCTCATTCTGTATCAGCACTGCTCAATAAAGGTCGTGTGTTGTCAGTAACAGCCTCCAGATGGGGAAACTGACTTGCAGTTTTGACAGCTCCTAATGTGGTGATTCAGAATGCACCCATGAACAACCCTTCTTCTTTTATGATGTCCTCACAGGCTGATGCTTATGAAAAAGGGAATGATCATGATTGCATTGAATTATCAAGTCCTAATCCTGTTTTTAAAGATGTCTCTCTTGATAATTCTGATTTGATTTTTTTTACTGACGGTTCCTCAAGTCACACTGATGGTCAGCATAGGTCTGGATGGGGGGGTAACTGACAGTTTTCAAACTTTGGCCAGTGGTAGTCTTCTTCCCTCATACTCAGCCCAGCAAGCTGAATTGGTGGAACCAACTGAAGCATGTAAACTTGCATCAGGTAAAAGTGCCACAATTTTTTACAGATTCCAGATATTCTGTTGGTGTGGTCCATGATTTTGGACACTTATGAAAACACAAAGGTTTCCTCACAGCTTCTGTTAAAAATGCTGACTTGGAGTCTTTTGGAAGCTGTCAAGTTACCCACAGATTTAGCCATTGTGAAAGTTAAAGCACACACAAGTGGTACTTCTTCTGAAGCACAAGGGAATAGAATTGCGGATGAAGCGGCTAAAAGGGCAAGTTTTTTTTACCACCAGCTAGTATTGCATCTCTTACTAGTTCAGAGTGCAATACCAAAGATATTTCTTCCATCCACAAACTACAGTCTGATTCCCCCAGTTGGGAATTGTGGAAGTGGCTAGATTCAGGTGCAAATGTGGCCCCAGATGGTGCTGGATCAAAGGGGGACGAATAGTCGCACCTGAGTCATTACTCCCTTACCTAGCTACACAAATCCATTCTTTAGGTCACATTGGAGTGGAAAAGATGGTTAATCAGTTTTCACATTCCTGGTGGAATCCTTAGTTCAGGGAACAAGCCAAAGCAGTTGTTAAAAATTGTGTAACATGTAATCAGGTTAATGTTGCACCTCTGTTTCACACTCCAGCTACAAAGACAGTAGCACCTCCAGATCTGTTTCGACATTTACAAGTAGATTACATCACACTGCCTAAATGCGACGGAAAACAAGATGTTCTGATTGTATTGGACAAGTTTTCTCGTTGGATTGAAACTTATCCAACTTCTTAAGGTACGGCAATACACACTGCTAAAATGCTATTGCAGGATTTTATTCCTAGTTGATCAAGGTACTCATTTAACTTGACAGATCATGCAGGCAGTCTGTAAACTTCTGAAGGTGAACTGGAAACTTCACTGTCCATATAGACCACAAGCTTCAGGACAGGTAGAGCGTGCAAACCGTGTCATCAAAGAACAGCTGACTAAACTCCATGGTCAGGGTGTTAAATGGACTGCAGCCTTGCCTGTGGTACTTTGCAGCATAAGGGCAACTTGCAACAAGTTAAAAACAGGTCCAGGCTACTTGGGGAAAACCAGTTGTGGGAGGTCACACGGCAATTCCAGGCCAATGACTGATGGTAAAGAGGCATGACAAACAATCTCTGGAGCCTAGATGGGATGGCCCAGTTCAGGTTTTACTAATCACAGATTCATCAGTTAAAAGTCAGGGAAAGAAAACTTCTATCCATGTATCACAGTGTAAGGTTGTACCTGCTTCTCTAAACCAAGAATAGGGTCAAAGATAGGAGAGGTGGGTAGTGTGCAGAGCCACACGGGAAGATCTGCAGTTTTTAGGCTCTAGGTGAAGATGCTGTACACTGTACATCACCATAATAGCTTCTCCTGAGGGTCAGATAGGAGGAGCAAGACCTGCAGCTTTTAGCCAGTGGTGACCACCTGGTTGGTGTAATAACCTCTCCTGAGGGGTTAGATAGGAGGATTCAAGTGAACTTACACACTAACCAAATAAATCTAATGAAAGTCTGATGAACTGATTACTGTTATGGAATAACTACGAACAATTTACTGCCTATGTCTATATCTTTGTGTATTACACAGAATTACACTGACGATAGATGTGCGTCCTTCCACTCCAATCTACTGAACAACATGAAATGTCAATCACTGTATCTGATCATTGCCATCATCTACGACATTAATGTTTTCGAATTATGTGTTCTTATATATTATTCAACTCTGTAAATATAAAACAAGTTTGTGATTCTCCATTAGGAAGAATCAAAGGGGGAACTGAAAGAAACAAATTTAATTTACAGACTGATCTGATTAGCATCCCTATCTACCCAGACACCTTTTGTTCCTGTATGTATATTACCCCACTGTATGTATATTACGAATCACTGTCACATCTCAACTTGAACATCCGTCGCTGCTGTACACATTGGTTTATGCTCTACAAGCATTAATAAAGAACACGTCATCTGATGATGACCCTAGTCTCCTGACTCCTGTCTATTGGAAGCCCTCGTCGGAAAAAGTTCCTAACAGGAGGCAGAGAAACATGTTGAAACTTCTTGAACTTCGTTGAAACATATCTTGAACCTTATTCACCACTTTCTATCACTGTAAGCAAATTTTGTCATCAGAAAAGAAAGGGTAGTTAAGGCATCCCAGCATATCACTGGCACCCAGAATCCAGCAATAATTCACCATATACACTGTTAGCAACAATCAGCATTAGCAGAGATCACACAATGGCGTGGTCTGTCCTCTACTCTTTGTGAGATGCTATGTCTGGAAGTCTCCAAACCCACATAACCAGAATCAGAAACAGCTTTCCCCCCAAGCTGTTACACTTTCAAAATCTTGCAACACACAACTAACTATTTTGTCCATACCTTGTAAATAGCCCCTTCCATTGCACAACTGAAAACGGTCATGTAAGCAGTTTTTGTAAAATTCTATCATGCACCTACCCCCAATTGTAATTTTTGTGTTTAATGTTTATGTTTACAGTACATTTATTATTGTACAGTCTACACTTTGTGCCTTGCAAATCTGTAACCCTCATGTAAAAAAAACAACCCAATTTTCTGGTGAAGTAGCGTTTCAGTTTTATGGAGCTAAAATGTGGAATAGTCTCCCTGAAGATGTTAGGCTGGCCTCTACTCTCACAAGTCCAGGTTAAAAATTGTTCTGTTTAGCTGTGCATATGACACCTGATTGTGTTTTTACCTGCAGTCTGCTTTTTTTTTCATTTAAACTGTTTCCTTAGGTTAATGTTTTGATGGCGTTTTAATTGTACTTTTAACTTTGTGTTTTTAATTGAAATTTAATTTTTAAATTTTATTATTTTTTTTATTCTGTAAAGCACTTTGAATTGACTCGTATTAATTGTGCTATACAATTAAACTTGGCTTGCTTTGCCATTATTCTCCGTAAAATATTTTTGGATTAAATAAACACCCTGCTCAGAGTGATATGACTGTGATATGTCACAGTCAAATAAAATTAATGCAATACAACAATAATAATGCAGGTGGTTTTGTGCTTGTACATGTCACATGAACACAATGTGATTGGGGTGCACAAGTGTCCAAGATAAGGTACTTGGAAATTTGGCTTGGGGATTTTGAAGATGGACCAGTGATTTGGGCAGGAGGAGCGCTTTATTTCCTGACCTAGTGTTCGTTTCTTTTCTATATGTAAATGCAATTTAATTCATACAATTTCTTTCAGCTCTCTTACTAAGATTGAATACTGTATTTGGAAGTTTGTTTTTGATTTGTTTTGATGGGCATGCATTTTATATTTTCCCGACATATAACTTGAAGTTTTCCATTCTGACACTGTGACTTCCTCCTTTGTCTAACCATATGTTTTTCTTTTATAATACAGTATTTACATTTATTTATACAGGGCACTAAATTTTGGTCACAGCTGACTGGGAACAAATATATATTTTTTGCCACACTCCATGTTGGACTTAATTCTAAATAAGTTATATAATCATTTCTGTTGTATCAACTGCCAGCTCTCTTGTTGGTGCCATGATTTATTTCAATTAGCCAATATCAGTAGCCTGTAGTCTGTAAGCACTTTCTTTTAATTGCAAATTAGGTTAATTTTTTAAAAAGATGTTTGAATTTATATGTTTAAGAAATGAAATTACTATTAGATTCCAGTAATCTTTTCTGTGATATTTCTGTAAAGTCCTATTTTACAAAGTCACTCTATGTTTTCTTCTACTACCGGTACTTGATTTGGAAAAAATAACCCAGTAGTTAAAATACTTTTATTTGAGATACTTAACGAAGCCAGGATGTTCAGCTCCTAAATATAGATAGACTGGAGTCATATATTTGATTTGTTTATTTGCTATAAGGTGAAAAATATATGGTGTATGCTCACTATTGCATGTTGGGAACTGTTATTATCACCAATCCAGCATTTGCTCTTACCAGCATACAAAACACAATAAAAATTGACAGAACACTATTGTATCATAAACGCATATTAATTATGGCGACTTTGCCAATACATAGAAAATGACCATGTCAAATTGCTCTATTTTTCTAGCTTTATGAAGAGGCTTTGGCAGAGAATGAGAATCTTAAGACTTGCCTGGAAGACAGCAAGAGGGACCTGGCCAAAATCCAGTTACAACTAGATAAAGTCACACAGGTGAGTGTACGCCCAGTCAATGAACACTAATGATCACTAATTACAATGACCAAACGATTAACTTTAACCATCTGTTATGCTTTCTGCTGGGCAGAAGTGCTGAGTCGAGTGTTCTGCTTTAACTTAAGATGTCATAAAACTGGATAAGAGCGATCCTCTACCAAGAAAAGGAATTAGCTGAGCGGACCCTTCTCCTTTAACCTCCACAGCCATGTCCTTCCAATAAACATCATATACCAGCCTTTCAGCCATGAGTCTGCCTTTTTAAGTTAATAAAACAAGTGTTCTCATAACTTTTTAATCTACATCATGTTTCGAACATCTGCATCAAGGTCACCCTTTTTTTTAGTTCACACCCTCACCAAATGACCTCCTTCACACCTGAAAACAACCCATTTGGAAAAACAATGACCAGCAATAAAGAAGGACTCCTCAGAAAGCCAGTACTCATATCCTTTATTTTATTAATTTCTCAGACTTCAAGACAGACTTCATCAATTTGGAGCATCCCAGATATAATAACTTGTGGAAAGCTTTAAAATTAGATAAACATCAAATCACATTTCCTAATTACTATTTTCTATACATCTGTATTAACTTGATTAAAACATTTGAAAGAAAGAAGTATAATGTTGCATGTGATTAATTTCCTTTTCTTTCCTTTCCTTACACTCATAAATAGAATTCACATTCTTATAAATTCAGATATCGAAAATTATGACAAATAATTTTCAAATGTAGAGGGAGCAGATTAATTTATCAGATATAAATTTGTAAAATATATAGTGAAATGAAAAGTGACTGTTTCATAGACTATGCAAGGAATTAAAGTACAATTTACAATTACAATTTACACTTAACTTATAAATAAAATTCCTGCTCCAAACTCCACCTACAAATTATGGACATTCAAAAACTTAGAAAAGGACGCTAATAAAAAATTAGTTCAGTCAGCCAAATGTTATGCCTCCAGATTACAGAAATTCATCTACTTTGTTTGCTCATTCAAGCCTAGCTAATAAATTAGTAACCAGCACTTTCATGAGGATGAATGCATTCCTCTTTCGGGCAAACATGTTGTGTGAGGTATCAAGGTCCCTGTATGGTCACTGTGTTGACTGAGAGATCTGCACCAGTCACCATCCTTCAAAGGACGGTTCTGACCAAACAGGTGGCTTGCTGAGTCTGGTTAGTAGCCACTCTACTCCTGGTTCAGTGCAAAGGCAAGCGGCATATTTTAGTCTAGAGGTATTACATTCATATTTTAAACACAAATTCTATTTTAGCACATTATACATATCAATATTGCACATTAGCATGCATAATTTCTATTAGTTAAATCACCATAAAGCTACTCACAGACTGATAAATCTTGTGTAGAACACAGTTTTAAGTGTGTTTCTTATAAGCTTACATACTCATATACGTCTCATGTCTTTCTGTTTTTTGAAATAATGCTTTGTTCAGGAGTTATGTCATTATTCAGTACTAGATACTGTAACTGGCAGACTCTGTATGTCAGTTTCAGACAGAGGCAGGTTTCTTCTTCTTATCCAACCACAAATGCATCAAGTGCTGCCCCATTTATTCAATAAATATAGCCAATTTAAAAGTAAAGCCATAACCCACTACAGTTGCTAGCAGATTCTAGTTCTACTTAACACTTGGGCGACTGCATTCTGAACTATAAGTTTGTTTACAGAATTAAAGTATCTAGTCAGTAAGGGTAAGAATTAAGAATCAAATTTGGTTTCTGCTGCAGTCTGATCACAGTTTTAGCCACTACGTTTTTTTATGTTTCTAAGGATTTACATTGTCCATTTTTTTTATTCATATTATCTAACATCATACTCAATCTACACTCAATAATCCATAATGAGAACACAGTGAGAGCATCATTTTAAAAATATTTGCAAATATATTAAAAACAAAAACAAACTATTTCTTTATGATTCAGACCAATAATGTATTACTTTATATTTTCATTAAATTTTATTGAGAGACCAGTGAGGTGGCAGGGTGTGTGTGTGAGCAGGAGGATGGAGTTCAGGCTCTGTAGGGAACGAATGGAGACTGGGACCTGGATGGACAGAGACACAGAGCACAACCCGAGCAAACCAAAAACAAATTACTAAGGAGACAGGAAGGGAAAACTGGAGCGGGGACAGCCAGGGAAAGGAGACAGGAAAAAAGGAAAAAAGGAGAAAAGGGCGCAGGGATAGTCGGTGAACTGTACGGGGCTGCCAACGGAATGAGCCGAGGGAGGAATGGGAGAGAGGGAGGGAGATAGCAAGATGGTTAGTACTGGCAGCTAGAAAAAGGGTTAGTTCACCGACAGAGGAGCTGTTAATAAGAAAGTGGGAAATGTTAGTACAGACACTGAACATGTACTGACAAACAGACACAGGTGGGGGCGCGCTGGAGCCGGAGGGACGGGCTAGGGTGAGACCTAACTCAGCCCCAGCCGGCCGAAAACGAACCACCTGTGCCGACAAACAATAACAAAAAACGCTCCTGACGCACGGCGACTCAGGGACAGGAGAATGCGTGAGAACAAAAGGGATAGAACTCAGCAAAACACTGGAGCGACAATAAATGGACGCGAAAGGCTCACACATGCACACACGCACACACAGAGAGCTAAAGCTAAGGGAGAAGGGTAAGGAGGGGGAGAGGGTGAGCAGGATAAACACTGGGAATACACAGACTATCATATACTATATCACGGAGAACACTGATATAAGGAAACGCTGGAAACAGTAAAGATATCACTAGGATAAACGCTCGGTATGATGGCAAACAATCAATACTTCGCACTCGTACAGAGGAAAAGACAGAGCCTAAATAGAGAGAGGCTCAGATCCGGAATAAACAAGCCGCACCTGGAGTGTAGAGAGAAGCGGTGATTAGAAGGAGGGGCTGAGTGAACGAGGGAAAGAGAGAGAGACGGAATCGGTATTCCTGACATTATATAAGAAATAAACTAAGTTACCTAATTGAGGTACTGAGGTTTACAAAAGATGTCTCTCGCAGTTTGGGTTCAACTAATAAAAGTTTTATCTCAGTTAAGAAAAAAACAAGACCCATTAATTTATTTTCTTTATACATTCCTCAATTGTACCAATTATAAGCTTGTTATTTTTCTTGGAAGATATGTAAAATAGTGTATCAACCTCAGAGCAGTGGAAATTAGCATAATGTTTACAAATTTCAGAGGTTAAAGGGGTGGGGGGTCAGCCTGTCAGTGCTCAGACCATACACCTCACACTGTATTAAACTGGTCTGCATGGCTGTCCCAGAAGGAAGCTTTCTTCTAAATTCTAAAGATGATGCACAAGAAAGATCACAAACAGTTACTGAAGATCAGCAGACTAAGTAGATGGATTCCTGGAACTATGTCCTGATGAGATGGAGATCATGGAGGGGTGGAAGAGGATTCCAGTGGTAACCTGTGAAGCTCTAGTGAATGTCATACCCGAGAGAGTTAAGGCAGTGCTGGAAAATAATGGTGGCCACAAAAAATATTGTCCCTTTGAGCACAATTTGTCTGTTTTCACTTAGGGGTGTACTCACTTTAGATGCCAGCTGTTTAGACATTAATGGTTGGGCTGAGTTATTTTGAAATCACAGCAAATTTACAGTTATACAAGCTGTACACAGCCTACTTTACTCTGTATACTAGTGCCATATATACGTTGTTCTCCCAGGAAAATATATAATAACATAGTTTTTAAAATGTGAGGGGTGTATTATATACATATACATAATATACCAAACATTAAACTTAATCTGGCTCCTAAATGTTAAAAACTGGTGTTGAAAGTGTGGTGCAAATCTGGTACACATGTGGACCTAAAATGTAACCTTTATCGATATTTTACAGGTTATCAGATTTCTAACCATTTCAAACCAGGCTGATGTTCATTTATTCAGAGCTCAGTTTTGACAATATGACCTTAAGCTGAGCTTTGTAAAGGGGCAAGAGCATAATAAGGTTATAAATTATGTAGCCGCATGTGTACGTGACCTCGTGCTTATTGAGGGAAACCCATTCACCATGGCAACTACTTACTTCATCCTCAATCACTGTCATTAACATCACACTTCTTGAATTGGCTTGATTATAATGTACAGAAAGAGAATTTGTGTAAGTGTGCCTAGTAGCTTAGTGGTAAGCAGTGCATGCAGTGGGTACCCTTCTGCTACCCCATCACTCATTTTTGTATGCCATATACAGTATGCCTGGGCAACCAAAACATTTAGAAGCTAAACACCAAACTCACCAGCCGATTGCGCTTCTTGGTAAAATAAAGTCCCTCCTCAGCTCATTACTAGTGTAACGCCGAGTGGTATACGGAGCAGACCCAAACGCGACGTGCGGGAAACAGGCGTTTATTATTTCAGACGACAGGCAAAACTCAAAAACCAGAAACCAGTCCAGGGTCGAAACA